>PVHT020000021.1:1414231-1510489 GCA_004024745.2 Catagonus wagneri
TATTTTCGTTCACCACGTGCCTCACAAAGGACTAACTAGGACCTAGAGTAACTACTTACAAAACTCAACAGTCAAGGGAGTTCAATTCGTGGCTCAGTGGTTAACGAATCTGACTAAGAACCATGAGATTGCAGGTTCGTTGCCTGGCCTTGCTCAGTGGGTTAAGGATCCGGCGTTGCCGTGAGCTGTGGTGTAGGTTCTGCAACCTACACCACGTAGGCTCGGATCCCACGTTGCTGTGGCTGTGGCAAAGGCCGGCAGCTACAGCTCCTGTTAGACCCCTAGCCTGGGAACCTCCATATGCCGCGGGTGCGGCTATAGATAAAGGCAAAAAGACAAAACAAAACAAAAAAACTCAACAGTCAAAAAAAATTACAGCCAGAAGATGGACAGAGACATGAACACATGAACAAAGATGGAAAATAACCACATGAAAATATGTTCATGTGATTACCCATTAGGAAAGTACAAATTAAAATGTGATACCACAACAAATCTATCAGAAAGGCTAACCTAAAAAAATTGTGACAACAGCAAATGCTAGTAATGGATGAGCAGAACCTAGGTCATGCATAAATTGCTAATGGAAATGTTTATAGGGTGGTACAGCCACCCTGTAAACAGTTTACAGTTTTTTACAAAACTATGTAGCTAGTGTACAAACCACTAATTGCACTCGAGTAATTTATGACAAAGAAATGAAGATTAAAATTAACACCAAACTTTATACAAATGCTCATAGCAGCTATATTCATAAGAACTAAAATATATTATTTCTTTCCATGGATGAATGGTTAAATAAATGTGTATAGCCATACTATGTAATCCAACTCAGCAATCAAAAGTAAGAGACTACTGGAGTTTCCACTGTGGCTCAGTGGAAACAAATCTGACTGGCATCCATAAGGACACAGGTTTGATCCCTGGCCTTGCTCAGTGGGTTAAAAATTTGGCATTGCCCTAGCGGTGGTGTAGGTCACAGATGCAGTTCAGATCCCGTTGCTGTGGCTGTGGCTGTGGCATAGGCTGGCAGCTGTAGCTCGGATTCAACACCTAGCCTGGGAACCCCCATATGCCACGGGTGTGACCCTAAAACACACACACACATACAAAAAGAGACTACCAATATGAGCAACACCATTAATGAATCTCTAAAAAATTATGCTAAGTGAAAGAAAAAAAAAATTCCAAATGGTTACGTGCTTTCTTCAAATGACAAAACAATAGAACTGGAGAAAAGATTTGTAGTTTACAGAGTTTAAAGAGGGGATGAAGGTAGGAGGGAAATGGGTGTGGCTATAAAATGGGAACACAAGGGATCCTTGTGGTAGAAATGTTATGTTTTGGCCATATTATGTCATGATTTTGGCTAGGATATTGTACTATGGTTTTGTAAGATGTCACCATTGGAGGAAACTGGGTAAAATGTATATGGGATTATTCTTTATTATTCCTCTCAGGTCCATGTGAATCTACAATTATCTCAAGTCTTTATTAAATTAAAAAATGTTTATTAGCCAGGTAAATAAAAAGAGTATAATTTAATATACAATCAGATTTTTAAATAGTTTAAAATCAATTAGAAGAAATGACTACAACATTAAATTTACTTAATTATAAGTTGTTTCTATATAAGTTCTCTGAACTGAATAAGCTAGATCTCTAATCCTAGCTACAATGAGTTTGCAGCAAACCAATGATCATACTGAAATTAGAAAATTTAGATTTTTGTAAACATCTATTTGAACACACCATAGAGCTGCACAGTTCAAGAACTTATGGAATCAGATCCTGCGGAAAGAAGAAAATCACTAAGGAAAGAGAAACTTTCTGTATACCACTTTTTTTGGGTGGGGGTGTATCTGTTCATTGTTGGTTGAATAGAGGCTAAGAAGCCAGCTGAGCTTTATGCCATCTCATATAGCAAAGAGGCAAAAAGTGGAGTTCAGAATTACCAGTGTAGGAAGGACCTGAGTGGCCAAGATCTTGAAAAGAAGGCGGATGCAGAAATGTGAGCTGAACACTCAGTTTTCCCCTTGATACTTTTTTTTTTTTCTTCCTGGCCACCCTGTAGTAAATGGAGCTCCCAGACCAAGGATCAGATCCAAGATGCAGTCTCCCCCTAAGCCAAAGCTGCAGCAACGCCAGATCCTTAACCCACTGTGCCAAGCCTGGGATGGAATCCCTGTCCCACTGCTCCCAAGATACAGCCAGTCCTATTGCACCACCCATGGGAGCTTCTCCCCTTAAGGCATTTGATTAATAAACCACATAGAGCAAAAGACTAAGATCCCTAGTAGAAATCAGATGAAAAACACTGTAAAGTTTGTGGCAGTCTTATGACACAGGGCATACAAAACTGGAAGTCCAAGACCTACTAAAGAGGCTAGGACACAATCTCAGTTGGTAAGCCTGGAGAGCTATACCACAGATGTGATGGCAAACTAGAAAGAGACTGAGATTTACAAGAACTGAAAACCAACCTCAAATCAGCTCAGTCTCTGCTTCGCCTGAGACGATCTACCCTTCTGCTGCTTAAAACAATACAGAATAAATTATTCTTGGAGGAAGAAACATTACCCCGACTATCAGTATTTTTTATAATCAATGTCAGGCATTCAATTAAAAAAAACTTACTAGCATAGACAGGAACAGAATAAACAGAGGGAAACACAGAAATGGACTTACAAGTAACTCATATTGCAATTAACAGATTTAGAAGTGAAAATATAACTGTCAAAGGAAAAAATGATAAAATGGAAAATATTACCGAAAATCATAATCCATGAGAAAGAATAAATGGAATCCAACAATTTAAAAATACAATAATTGAAATTAAGGAGAACACAAAAGATAGCCTGAAAAGCAGACTGAACACAGCAGAAGAGAAAAATAGTTAACTGAAACTTTCAAGTAGTAAATATCCAGATGAAAGCACTGAGAGTCAAAAGAATGGAAAATACACACACACACACACACACACACACACAGTGTGAGACTGTGTTAAAAGTCTAATATACATGTAATTAAGAGTCCCAAAGCAGAAGAGAGAGAGGATAGGGCAGAAACAAAATTTGAAAAGGTAAAAACTGAGAATTTTATAAAACTGATCAAAGTCATCAAATCACATATTTAAGAAATCACAGCTGGATAAATGGAAGAAACACTATGTTTAGGCTCATCACAAATAAAACATCTAGAAATTAAAGACAAAAAAATTTAAAAGCAACCAAAGAATATATTACCATTAAAAGAATAAGAAACCTGATAGTCGATTTTTTAATGGATGCCAAAATACAATAAAATATCTCTAAAATGCAAACCTAGGATTCTAAACTCAGTAAAAAATAGCTAGATGATAGATAAATAGATAGATAGATAGACAGACAGACATATATTCTCAAGGATGAAAGAAGAATAATTTCCAGACAGACAGAAACCAGACGATTCACATTAAAGGAAATGTGAACCTTCTAGTGGAAGAGAAACTATCTCAGACAGAAACAGAGATATAGGAAAAAATAAAGCATAATGGGGTATAATGTGGATGAACCCAAATATTTATTTTTAAATCAATAACAATATTTTTTCAAAATTTAAAATGTAAGTAAAATGTAGAATCATTTCAACAATTAAAAAGTCAGAAAAGAAGGTAACTGAGATGTGTTATTTTTAAAATATGGCCACAAATCCTGTGATGCTCCTCCATCAAGCCTTCCCTTGAGCCTAGAAAAACTTGGGATGGCTTAAATAAATAAAATGTGATCAACATGACAATATGTGACTGTTAAGGCTAGGCTATAAAAGGCTAAGCAACTTCCACCTCACTCTCTTGCTCTTTGAGCCCTGTGTCACTACCAAGAGTCTGACCTACTCTTAGTAGTACTCTTAGGCCATCATGCTGAAGAGAACACACAGGGTCTCTGATCAATAATTGTATGTGATCCCATCTTCAACTATCTCAACCTAGATAACATACATGTGAGTGAAGAAGCCATCTGTTCAGGTCAGCCAGCTATTCAAGTCATTCCAGCTGAAGGTCTAGGCATCATGGAGCATTGACAAGCCATCACAGCCTCCACAAGTCTTTTCAAATTTTTTGACTCAGAGAATCCAGAAGCATAACCAAGTAGTCATTGCTTAATGCTATGAAATTTTAGAATATTTTTTTAAACTTCAAAGATAAATAACAAAGACACAATATTCAAGTCATCTAATGTCCTAAAAGTGGCTGAGAGATAGTAAAGGAACTAATGTATATTGGAGTCTAATAAGCCAAAATTGCATCATGTGCTCTAGGTAATCTCTAAAAATATGGGGAAGTATGTACAATCAAGTTGCATAGGCAAATATTTCTCATCTAGTCTTCATAAATTGCCCTTGCTATTTACGTTTTTGTTTTGGTTTTGAAAGTACCCTTGAGAACAGTCATGGGAGAAATCACTGCAATATTTTCGGGAAAATATCAGTGTAATTACCTGTATGAACTCTGTATCTGTCACTATTCCCCGGCTGCACACATTATCTCACCTTGGAAAGCTGTAACAACCATGGATGACATAAGTAGTATGGAAATCCCCAATGGCCAATGCATTTTTGTTTAGATCCTATGGAAACATAAGATCCTGAAATAAATAATAGAAAATCTGTTTCCAGTTTTAGTTTCAACAAAGGAGAAAGCTTGACATATTAAAACTGAGTTCTAGCTCCATCTCTGCCCCTATTCAGCTTTGTGACCTGGGAGGGAGTCACTTAAAATGTAAATTCAGCTTTATAGAATTGAGAATTTTACAACTAAACGAGATGAACTTTTCCAACTCATTATACAATGTAAACCATAAAATCAAGAGATTACACCAGATCATCTCCAAACCTCTCCAGATTTTAAAATTCTGTAGGAAAACATTTGCCTTTGCAAATAATATAGGTTCTAGTCCATAGACATAAAGCATCGAGAATTATACTTAGGTACTTAAACAAAAAGGGTTTTTTTTTCCCCTCCTACCAATTATTCTCTCTTACTCCTCTACATACTCTCTCCCCTACCCTGTAACTATAGATATGTATGAAAGCTATACTTTTTGTTAAAAGACTCATGCAGATTCACAGCCGAAGTTATACAGATTCCAAAGTGAAAGTGCAAACAGACAATTAATCCACAAAATAGAGTTCATACAATATTTGTTTCTAGTTTCTAGTTATATATCAGCAAATTTTAAAGGTGGAAATGCTGGTTAATATCTATTTGAAAGAAATTTGATACAAGCAAGAACAAGCAGTCATAACTACCCACAGCCTTTGCCCCCAAAGTGCAGCAGACATGCAGATTAAAAATTAACTATAAAATCTCCAGTGTTAACTAAGGTCAGGTGGGGACTTAAGAATATTGAAGAAACAGCACAACCATTTGTGTAAATTTCATTCTTTGAAAATGTGCAACTAAATATAATAGAATGTTGAAGTTTCTTCCTGCCTTATTTTTATCCAAGGTATACAAATAATAGCAGATGCCAAGAGTAATTGTGAGGCTGGTGGAGAGGAGAGGTTGCATAGAAGACCCAGGCTGAGAAGCTACTGGATGATTCTTTAACCCTTCACCCATAATAAGGGTATAAAAAATGTGAGGATCATGTAGACAACTTGGCTGGTGTTGTGATAGGTGAACATAATGAGTGAACACTGAATTAGGAAACAGCCTGATTTTCAGAGTTACTGGCAGGGGAGGGAATGAAACCATGCGACATTTTCATAGACCAGATGGGGTCCATGATAGGAATAAAGCTGTGATGGGTTGTTTTAGATTTAGTACAGAGAAGGCTGCTTAAGTGGAATCTCAGAATATGGAAGCCAAAGGATTTCTAAGGTCTTTGGAAGGACCTAGACACAGGAGAGATGGATTGATAAAATAGTGATAACATACCCCAGGAAGTAGAACAGGCATGTTCCCCAATGCATCCATGAGAAAAAGTTTTCCATAACTTCCTGAGAGTGCAAAGCATGCTTGACTGTCTGAGAATATCTGTCAAGTGATGAACTTCCTGGTGTCCTTTAAGTCTCCTCCTTCCTACCATTTAAGCCCAGAGGGATCAGAAACCATAGGAAGTATGCTGGGGAAAGAAGAATAGGGAAATGACTAAGCCCTAGCTAGAGTTGTGGAGAAAGTAACTTTGAAGCAAGTTTGAAATTTTAATTATTACATGGACTAGATTTTTTAATAACTTGAGAGTAATGAGGAAAGTCATGAGACTTTTGCATTTTCACCCAAGGCAGGAAAGGAATTTTCCACACTGAATACATTTTTAAAGAACTGTGAGAGTCAAAAATTAAGTTGTCTCACGATTATACCCCCAAAATTCAGCTTGTTCAGCCTAACAGTGTCATTAACTACAAGCACATTCTAAGCCTTTATGTCAGAATTATCCAGATATTTGTCAATTCCATCTCACTTTACTGAGACATACTTGACCTAAAGACTGACTTCTTCATTTTTTAGATCTAGAAAATTTTTCATGACAAATATTGTAAATAAGTTGGTGGATAAGAACAGCAAAAGAAAAAAAAAAAGGTGGAAGAAACTAGTCTAAGCACTTCTTTAAAGACTGGTGAATTCCTATTTAATCATTATTTTCAATATATGCCAATGAATCAAATGACAGTGCTATGTATATCTACTACTTGCTGAGTGTTACTTTAGGCTTCGAAGACACTATTAGAAAAATAGAGGATATTTGTTGTGCTCAAAAATCTGATCATGTATTTCTAAAATCATTGTTTAATAATGTGCTAGTCTTTCCCATGAAGGTAAGGCACTGACCACTTGGTGTTACTTCTTCAGTTGCTACAATGGCTTTGTGCTTAGATATCCTCTGTGTACCATATGGTCTGCTGTAGGAAACAGCAGGATGTATTGTACAAAGATGAGCTACCCACACAGGAAAAACATGCTATAGAAAAATCAGGATCCATGAAAGTTTATCCTGATTTCTATGCATATTTTGCTTAAATTCTCTTATGTATTTTTTTCTCAAACCACTGTAATTCTTCCTAAGAGGAAGGATCATGAGCACTGATATATGCTTATGGGCAAAGAGATACCATTTTGACTATCTACATGTTGTACTGAAACACTGAAGTTATTTTAGCTACAGAAAAATAAGTCAACTTGAGTACTATCTATCTATAACTCCTTAATGATAGTATGTAATATTCCCCAGCTTGTGGATTCTATCTTTGTTATCTCCAGATAACAAAACTTGAATCAGAATACCTTCATTCTTATTAAGTGACTAGGTGAGAATTCCCTGGTCAAATGCAATGATACCTAGTTAAAATAACGATACTTTATATCCATAAAAGAAAATGTATTTAATTTCAAATTAGTTCCACTGGTTATATTTCTCTACCCAGTGGCCTGGACCATTTCCCTCTTTTGTCCACCACAAGAAATGTGTTTCAAAAAAGCAGATAACCATAAAACTCCATTGGAGTAGAGCACATATAGTGGGTATTCAGTGAATGCTTGCTGATCTGCGAAGAGCATTGTATTAGCATACAAACTCCATACAGTAAAAGTGATCTGCACACTACACACAGAGTGAACAAATTCACTTTGTCTCCATTTGTTTGTGATGAGCAAGTGATTCCATATGGATTTTTATTAAGCTAATTGCTTTCCAATGTAATTTTTCCTGATTGAAGTTTTAAAAGAAGGTCCTACATGGAATTAGCACACAGTTTACTAAAGTCATGTATACGTACTGGATGAACAAAAACATAATTGTCTCTATCTGGAAACCCTGACCACCCAAAAAGTAAGGCCAATTTATATATGTTAAAGGCCTATTTGAAAATGTCTCACTAAGCCACATCATTAATAACAATGTGAGTCAAAGAGCGTTCTTCACATACGTGGTGACTTTACAGCAGAAAACTGTAAAGCTTAACTGGTATTGAAAAAGTTTTGTTTGGGTTTCGGTTATGATTTTGATCTGAGAAACAACTCAGAAAATTGAAAGAAATAGTTAGGTGTACGTTTTAGACACACCTCACTTGCATCCTCCTCCACCAGGGTGGAAATTGGTTGAATTCCTTCAGGGTAAACAGAAATAAGACAATGCAACATCAGTGCCTACCCAACTCCGAATTGAGATAAAAGGCACTCAAGTCTTGTCAAGAGAGTCAGGATAACAACATCACCTGCAACAAAGGAAACTCTCAAGAAAGAGGAATGAAATAAGCCACATCTTCTAAAGTAACCCACGTACAGCAAAATTATGGCCCTGCTATATTTATACACATGGGTACAGTTTTCACACACTATTATGGTCTCATATTATATATCTTTAAATCATCGAGCAAAAGTTTCTGCCTCTGTCTAAAGCTGGCTCTAATTTAGGATGAACAACTACTCTCATAAAGAAAAACTGCTGCTGCTGCTGTTTATTAGGCTGCAGAAAGGTCTCACTGACTAATGTCCCAGGATTAAATGAATGTGGAATAATAAGAGCTGATTTATTTGTGCTCTGCTAGGATAAAGCTGCCACTGATTTTACAAGAAACTATTCATCTGAGGCCCACTATAGCTAGTAAATTGTGGCTGTTGCTGAAATTAGTCTCCAGGCCTTCGTGTAATCTACAGTGTGAAGTAGCAGTGTGGTAATAAAGCCATTGTGGGCACTTGGTTTATTTAAAAGGTCCCCCTTTTCTCCCTATCTTCGGGGATTCTAAGAGCCAACCTTCTGAGATCACTTCTGGAAATTCACCTGTCCCTTGCCCACAAACTGCATTTCTAGCTGTGGAATTTAAAGCTGGAATTAAAAGTATATAGCCCCCAATAAATAAATACCAGAGCAGTCATCTTTCTCACCTCAGATTTTTCTTTCTGGCCTGGCATCCAAGGACAGCATTTCTCAGGCTCTGGGCATATACATGGTGGCAAGCAGAATGTGGCAGTCCCAGGACAAAAGGAATAGCATGTGTTTGGATCTTCTGCCCACCATAACTAGCTCCTTGATAATTTACTGACAGCCATTCTATGTGGGGATTTGGTCTAGGCAACTCTTTTAAATGAAAAACATTAAAACAAACCAATGAAAAATTCCAGTTAATAGAAATCAGCCAGAAGAAGGGCACTTGCTAAAGGTATGAAATTTTGAATGCTACAGAGAATTTTGGAAAAAGTAGGAATCAACCTCTATCCCCTCTAGAATAAAAGCGTCTCAGAAACAAAAATCATATTTTAGACACTGTTTTCTAGTTAATTCCAGCTCACCGTAGTTATTCAATGGTTGAACTGAAAAAAAAAAAAAACAGCATATTAAGAGCCAATCAAGATAAGCGATTGTTCCTCCAAACAAGTTTCCTCCATGTTATAATTAACGGTGCTATCAGAAATCATTTTCAAGTTGCTCTTCATTTTATCTAGCCTTGCTTGTCAGAGTGTTTCTGGATGAACGATGATCTGCATGCTTTATCATCAAGACGATGGAAATAATAATAAAAGCAACAACAACAATAATAGCTAACTCGAATAGTACCTACTCAGTGCCTAGCATTGCTTTAACCACTTTTATAAGCCTCTCTCATTGGTCCTTCATAACAGTCTTATTGCGGAAAGTCCATCTTAAAAACAAGATCAGAGCACAAAAGTCAGGAAATGTGTCCAAGGTTTCCCAGTTTGTAAATGGCAGAAACAGGACTTAAACTTAGAAGGCCTTGGCTCTGTGGTCCTAACTGCTAGGTGACAGAAAAAAAATGTGGAAAATATACGTATGTGTAGCCTGTAGGATTTCTGAAGACTTAGTTATTCTAGCAGGGGTTAGGAAATTTAGTCAACTTTATTAAATGTCACTAAAATACAGAACAGTGTTTAACACTCACTCTACCAAAGCAAGGACCAATATGCCTAATTTTGATTCCCCTAATTCAATTCTCTTGATGCAAAAATGACATCTTATTTTCTCTATATACTTTCTTTCTCCCAAGTCTTCTTTGATGAGAAATTGGATTTTTGCCAATCTTGGTTTCCCTGCCATCTCTTCCAAAAGACCTTCTTCTTCCCCAAATTGCTCACTTGGTACCATGATCCAGGACCTAGTAGTGTGAAAATTTTTTGTATTATGAAACAAGCCCTGACCCAGTCACACACTGAATGGTTTGCCTGAAGAAAAAGAGGAGGTTGGAAAAAGTCCACATCCCAATCTTGGTTTATGCCTACATCCCCTTAAATATTACATCTTGGCTTAAGTCACCACATTCCAGGAAAACACATGAGCCAGTATCTACTCTGGCTACAGAGTTTTCCCATCTTAGCTAGACTAGAAGGGTCACAGGCCTCAATGTGCTTTTCTCCAAGGCACAGAATAACTTTATCTTTAACCTTCATGGGTGAGATCATCTATTAATTTTATGGCAGTTCACTCCGGTTGGTGTTAAACGCTATGATTTTGTTATCAGCTTTGGAAGGATGGCATCAGGGGAGCAAGTAGAATCCACTTAGCAGCTGCTGAGAAGTTTGGCTTGGGATTTGCTTGTAGTTATTATAGGTGCAAAGTGTTTTCTATGCTCTGTGACAGCCTCCCTCTCTAACACGAGTTCAGACTTCTGTAGACAACACTTCTCACTCACAACAGAATTGGTCTCTTGGCTTTGGCTACTATGAGCCATCTAGAAGTTAGCAGTTTTTGTGTCTACGGTCGTTTTCCTTTTTCTCATTAATTCTATCTTTGCTTATTCATAAAAAGTTGTATTTCTAGGACATGTTTTTCCTACCACTTCTCCTTAATTTCAAAATCACAAAATGAACATTGTATTCTTAGATAGCAACTGCCTAGGTCCTTCCTACTCCAAATGCCCTCACACCAGCAGTACTGGCATCAATTGGGATTTTGTTAGAAATATACAATCTAAGGTCCCATCTCACACGTATTAAGTCAGAAGGTGCCTTTTAAAAAGATCTCCCTGTGATTCACATGCACACTAGAATTTGAAAGGCACACGTGGAGGTAATATGAGGTTTTAAGTCCCTATAAAGAGACTAAGCAAGCCAACGCATCAGACAAGCAATACCATCAGTCCTGTTGACCTAGAAATATTCAGAGTTCCACATGTTATAAGCAGCACAGAAAGAGCAGACCACTTTCAGAAGTTTTATCAATGCAATTTCAGGAAATATTCCACAGAAGAAGTGAAAGGAAATAAATGGAGTAGTATGCTATATCCTTTATAATCTAAGGATGCCAATTCATACTCCATAAAGTTATTTTTAAAAATCAGTGCAAATAGTTTAAAGGAGCAAGACAGTCCCTTGATTTTCTCCCTTGAATCACTGCAGATGTGTAGCATGTGGGCAGCTATGAAGCCTCCATCCATTCTAGTGAGGAGAAGGGACATATACTCCAACCAAACACCCAAATGCCCTTTACAATTTTAAAGTTTCGAGAGTAACTGCTACTTCGCCAAGACAAAACACTATAAACATGCTCCTTCCTCTCTCTTTTGAAAGGGCCACATGCACAAGTGCTTGGATTTCCCTTGGTAAGATATTTCTGCTGGGTCTTCATTTTTATTGCCATCTGACCATCTTTCTTAAAGATGAGTTAATAGACCTCTCCCTAAGACATTGTGCAGGAAAAAAAAAAATATTATTAAAGGAAGTCGTAAGACTTCCATAGAGTTGAAACTGAGGAAAGAACAAGGAGTAATTTCTTTAAGGTATTTCGGTCAATGTATTGAGTCATATAATACTAGAGTATAAAAGTTTATCTTGAAGCCTCCAAGGCAGAAAATACATTAGATAAACAAACCTGTAATTCAGGATTTTCATAACCCCTCTTGAAAACTAATCCATGGTTTAGGTTAAGACATAATCCGAGTATAATCCATGTTCAATTTATTCAAAAAAGTTTTACTGAGTGCTACACACATGAATGGCTTAATATTTATTACATTCTTAAAAACCATAGTGGTTAAGGGTACAATCTTTGCAGTAAGATAGAATCACCCTTTCGTCCTAACCCTTCCAACCTACCACCTCCCCGACTCAGAGCTGGTTATGAGGTTTGCTTTGCCAATAAGATTGGGACTGGAATTTGGTCAGCTAAATAAAAGAAAACTTTGATCAAAAGGGGAAATATATTTTGAAATTATATCTTAAGGAGTTTATATCATGGCTCAGAGGGTTAAGAACCCGACTAGTATCCATTAGGATTCGGGTTTGATTCCCGGCCACACTCAATGGGTGTAGGTCACAGACATGGCTTAGATTCCACGTTGCTGTGGCTATGGATTTGACCCTTAGCCCAGGAACTTCCACATGCTGCACGTGCAGCCCTAAAAAAATTAAAAAAAGGAAATTATATCTTAAATATTTTCTTCCATCTTATTTTAAGTAGATAAATGTTAATTTGGTTTTCATTCCTTATTGTAGAACATAGCTGTTTCTTAGAATAATAATCCACAGATTGGAGCTCATTTATTTTCCTGCATAAATCATATCCCCAATGCATCATGTACAATTTTCAATTCCTAAATTATACTAAAAAATTAAAAATGTAATACCTGGTAATCAAGCTGAATGCAGGAAATGTCTACATTTTTATTTCTCTTCCAAAATTTTAATAAAATTTTCCTCCATTTAATATAATAATGATATTTTTACCAACAGGGAAACTCTCTGAAGTTTCCAGCATAGCTTTCACAGAAATAATAACCAAGTATTTTCATGCTAACAATTCATCATTCTGCATAACATTTCACTGAATGCTGGTAACAATACCTCCTCCAGACATGATTACAAGTAGCCTTGTTCTGGGCAGATGCTTGAGAAATCTCCATTTTGATCCTGTTCCAGCCATGCTCCTCTCAATGGAGCCAAGGCAATATACCTGTCCAGAAACCACATCTCCTTTCCTAAACTATGTTCTAGGTACAGAGCCTAGAAATTCCCTGGCCAAATAGCATGAAAAGAGTTCGGGTATGAACAAAGTTTGGAAGTATGGCTCAAGTTGTTTATATATTACGTGAGACCCCTTATGGTGTGGGACAGATTCAAGGATGAAATTAATGGCAGAAGGCTGCAGGGGAAGCTGGTGAGAATGGGACATCTCTGTACCACTATGTTTTGGAACACAAAGATTTCAAGACCTGGAAGTCTGGCTGTATACTTCTTGATTATTATAAATATTTATTTACCAAGTAAGCAGGCTAGAGCATACTTTGAGAGGTCATTAGCTTAAATTATACCTGCAAATATTTAGACCTGAGGGATATGGGCCCCCGTTTGTATACTTGGGCATGACCCCATCGATGTTAGGGTCAGGTGTGATTATAAGAAGACATTTACATAGTTTGGGAAATACACATAGCTGACTCTTGGCAGGTTCACAGCCCTGCTGGTGGGAGCAGTGGTAATCAGAGCATCCTTGTAGTCACAGACATTCAGAAGCAGTCGGCACCCACATGAGCTCTACAGATGGAACTGAGAGTTCACATTGATCTAGAAGTTCAGTGGAAGTTGTTTAAAAGTTTCTACTGTATTTAACTTCACTAAGTCTCAGTCTTGGATCTGTGAAATGAAGACAATCATGCCTAACACATAGGCTTATTGTGAGGAAAAAGGAGATCGAGCTATAGAGTGCTTAAAATGAGGGCCATGAACATCATACAAAATAGTAGGCATACTTTTTTATACTTTTTTCTGTCTTCCACTAAATTTTTGTAGTTATAATATTAATAGCAATATTAAATAATTATACACCAATTGCTTTGTGCTTTTGAGGACCCTTCTTTACCCCATTTTAACAGAAGAGGAAATTTAGACACAGAGAGGGTAACTTGCACAAAGTATGCAGAGCTGGTTAAATGGTGGAGCCAGAATCCAAGCCTACGCATTTTGGAGAGTCCACATTCGTTGGTGCATCCTTCCTCATGTCTTTTAACTCACTCTTACTTTGATAAGGCCCTCTTTTTATTTTTTGTATCTCCTTGAAGTGGTATTGCACATTAGATTAGCCTATTAGAAAATCATGCTGGCTACATCAAATGGATTAAGTATATGGTACAAGTTCTTCATAAACTTTCAAATATTACAGCACATATAGTGAAGATAAAGACATTTTCTGACCTCTACCTATACACTGACCTTCCCTAGGTCACACAACTTATAAAAGAGGACATTTCACTTCCAAGTCACTAGGATTTCAAGGAGATTTTTGGCTATTGTTTTTACACCCATCGGTTGTTTTATGTTTATGTTATAGGTGTGTGTTTCTTTCTTTTTTTTGAATGAGCAACACTTCACCACTGGAAGAGTTCATTTCAAGCTAACTTTTTTATATTTATTACAGCGAATTCTCAGTTGCTTACTATACCTAAGTCAAGGTTATCAAGGAGTTCACACAACACTCTGCTATTCCAAAATATAAGACCTAGGTGAGTAACAAATAAATGGATGAAATTCAATGATTCCAAGATATTATCTCATATATATAGCTCTTCAAAATAGGCCTGCATATTTTCACCTCAATGAAAAACAAGTGAGAAAATCAGTATGATTAAATTAATTTTCACTATAAATGTCTAGTTCAGAGATTTCAAATTTGTGGTCCCTGAGTTAAAATAAGTATAGACAGCTAGCTAGCTAACCCACAGTATTTGAAACCTCTCACTAACATTTAATAATCCATAGATTTTACATAAAAAAAATCCAGATTTCCAACTTCCCCTGAAAACTGGAAAATCTTTTCACCTAACCCAGATCTGCCCATGGCAATTATGAGCTGGAGCAGGGCAGCCAAATGAATTCTCCAGTTCTCCAACAGTCACCACCATTCCCTAGCATATTCCATCTTCTGGTTCAGTTATCCAATTATCAATAATTGAGCCCAGCAGGCAAGTGGATATAAAACTCATAACCCTGACGTTTTGGTTAAATATAGATAAAAATAAAGTTCCATGTTTCAAGAAACTCTTTATCACCTTAGATGTAGATGCTAGCCAAGAATTTTTGATGATCAAATTACGAGTTGATGTTAAATTCAATAATAAAACCCCCATGCCCTTTATCCTTTTAAAGTCACAAGGTTTTCTGCTAGATCATAAGAAAGGAGTTATATTAATCTGCCAAGATTTATTATTTACATTGATTGTTTCAATGCAACTCATTCCTGTGGAGTTCTCCAGCCCATTACTTTACTTTTCCAAATCTGTAAGTTAAGACGATGTGTGATGATTTTCAGAGTTGCCCAGAGCTTCCTGAGTAAACACATTCTTCCTTTACATGATCCTAGTAATTTTGATGAGTTACTTCTATCATTATTTCAGCATTTGTAACAGATTTTATGCATGTGAACAAAACTAGAGCAAGTCTGTTATAAAGGTAGCATGTCATGACTAGAGTTTATTTTCATTGTAAATTATCTATGTGACTAAAAAATCTGAACAAATAGTAGTTATGATTTTCTACTATAAGATAGAGCAAAAGATAAAATTACAGTACTTTAGTCTATAATCATTAATTATACTCATGAATCAATTAAAATGTATATCTTAGAATCACTGAGTTCTAGCCCCAGATCTAAAATTATATTTAAGTCATTTAACAGAACAATATCTTGGATGGGAATTCTCTGATAGGAATTTTAGACTGTGGAATGGGCTTCTTTTATAAATATATGCTATAATACATGGTATCATATTTTGAGATATAAGGTACAATAACATGCTTGGGTATAAAAATAAAAAGAATAGAAAAGAGTGAGACAAAAATCCTACAAGAAAGCATTTTGATATTTTTATCCTCTAAACACCCTTTTTTTATTAAGAAACAATTAAAACCCCAGCATTCTGGTTTTCACTAAATTATTTAGAGAACTTATTACCAACTCTAATTCTGCTTGAAGGCTGCTAAAACCCTGAACGAAATATGCTACCAATAATATAATTTTAGTCTCCAAAATGCCAGAACAAAGAATGCATTCAGTTCTCTTGTTCAGTTGGTTTCATCCAAACAGCTATCAACAGAGCCCAGCCTGACCTTCTGTTGAGAGAACAAGGTGACTGGCTGAATTTTCCATCATTTTACCAAGGAAACAAACAAATGCTGTGCGGAAGGTGGGGGCGTGGAGTGAGGTATGGATTATGTCTGTTTTACCCATTAGGGAAGTGAGTTTAGCAAGGGAAGGTAGAAAAACATCCCACTAATTTTTATTCCATTTCAAGGCACTAACTAAACCATCAAATGACCAGGTAGAAAGGTAAAAAAAATCCAGCCTCCCCCATAGAATACCCGCTGTCTCTCCATCTTGCCCCAGCTACAACTGATTTATCTCTTTACTATGCAAACCTACCCACTCCACAGGGCATCGTCTCCTTAGAAAAGTCCATCTGCCCCGAAAATGTGCCAGAGTCACATTTTCCAAAAATGCAGTCCTTCACTCTGGGTTTATATTCAACTATGAAGTGGAACCAAAGGAAGAAAATAAGGCTGTGTAAAGCCAATTGGGCTTATTTTCGTACCTAAGTATGCCTCCAGATTTCTTCTTATAACACACAAGGCCATTAAGCCCTGGGAGTCTTTTTACTGCATTTTTGAATGTTGATCACGTAGGGTTTGGTTTTGTGTTAGGTAAAGCAACATATCTGGATGGATAAAAAAGACCTGATGATATGTGGTAGAACGTTGGTTTGGACAAATAAGTCCTATATACAACCTGGAACTCAAAAAACTCTTCTTTTCACTGTTGTATGATTAATTTGGGAGGAAGAAAAGGCACACGGAGACACACATAATGTAAATTCAACCTTATATCTCAATCAGCAAAGGATTTGTCTTCCCATGACTTAAAATATAAGAGAAGATGACATGGTAAAGAACAGATGAAATCAATGAAAACATGATGCTAAAAATAAAGCTAAGCTTGGAAAGGGGGAAGTTATCAGGTATGGTGCAGCTTAAACTGCTATAATAAAGAGCACAGCCCAAAATACAATGGCTTAAAAAAATAGAACACTTACTGATTTCTCTCATAATAGTCCAGAGACTGGCAGTCAGTTCAAGGTAGTGAGAGTCATCCTCAATATGTGGCTTCTACCCTTTAGTCCAAAGTGACTGCTCCAGAAAGTTGTCACCTCTTCCAAATCATCAATATAGAAAAGAAAGTAGATGCTAAAACAGCTCCCTTATTAACAACATGACATTGGAAGAAGTTGAGGGCACATCCCATCAGTTAAAGCTTAAAACATGTCCATCATACCTTGTTGGAAGACAGACTGACGATAAGCGGCAGTCAGTAAGTGTTAATTGCATCCAAAAAGTAACTTTGTGGGTGAGGCCCTGCATCCATCAGGCTAGAGGAGGCTTTCATCTCTAGTTTTGCCAG
Source organism: Catagonus wagneri (assembly GCA_004024745.2). Lineage (NCBI taxonomy): Eukaryota > Metazoa > Chordata > Mammalia > Artiodactyla > Tayassuidae > Catagonus > Catagonus wagneri. The sequence goes on from PVHT020000021.1 coordinate 1,431,610, forward strand.
GATAGGGTGGTAAGAATTCTATTATTAAAAGTAAGGGAAAATGGGTACTGGGAGAAAATTAACAATACTTGCTTTACCAATAAAGACTCATATTCCATCAGCCCCTTCTTCAAATTGCTAAAAGCACACAGATATATTAGCATACTTTCAATAGCTACGGGAAATAAAAGTTCCAAGAGAAAAAAAAATCAACACAAAAATTCATAAAACATTCTCTTTTTTCCCTCAAGCACACAACAGATATTTTTAAGCCAACTTTTCCCTCTTTTATAGCATAGCTTTATAACCAGTCTAAATTCTACAATTATTCCATAATAACTACCCCCAAATGGATTTTACTTTGCCAGATAACATAAATGGCCCTCCTTGAAAAATCTCAGACTGTTGTTCCCCCCATCTCCTCTTACTCTGTCTTCCTCTACAACTTTCCACATCCAGAAAGGTAAAATAGGAGCACTGCCTTCTTATCAGTGCACAGAGTAAAGCCAAATAAAGCCTTCCTTATTGGCCCATCCTAAGGAAATATAAAGTTTTCTCCTTATGTTCCACTTGGAAAAAATAAAGAGAAAAGAGTCAGCAATATTAAAAATTCAACAAAAGGGAGAAAATGATTATATACTACAATGAAAAGGTAAGAAAACGTAGAGCAGCACATTGATATGTAGAACAGACATGTTCTAGTTGAGCTTCTGAGGCAGGGGACACTACAGAATTCATTAGTGCTACTTGCTAAATACTCTGGGTTCCTGTATTTGAGAAAAAGTAAGATTTACCCACTGGATCCTTAGTGATTAGCAGGAGCCACGTGACCAATTTCAACCAGTGAGTTCTGAGCAGAAAGACATGCATCTTTTCTAGGCCAGATCACTTAACTGCAATTACAAATCCCTCCAGAGCTTTCCCTGCCATTGTCATGACTACCAGGTGGTGGTGACCTTGTGGACCTAGATTCTAGATTAAAGATCATGTAGACTATGACCATGTCAGCAGGACAGCTGACCTCATTGGACAAGAAGTAAGGCAGAGATATAAACCTTTGCTCTTTAAGCAACTGAGATTTCGGGCTTGCATGTTACCAAGAGAAACTTCACATTCCCTGACTGATCCAACCCGTCCCTCATACAGTTACTTTCTGGAGTTAATATTTAATGATGACCCATTATATACCAGGCACTTTGCTCATTTCATCTTCACTAACCTTCTCTGGCACAGATGAGGAAACTGATACAAAGCTCCACAGAAAGTGGATGGCAGATTTAAGATCTGAGCTCTGACTCCATGTCTAGCATGCACTCCATTACCACCACAGTTCCATTTATTCAACCACTAAATCCTTTTTAATCAATCCCCCTTCAACTTAGTCTCCAGGAAAATCTACGGTTCCAAGTATTCCTGTGCATTAGAGACATTTCCCTCTCTAAATTGGCACACACTAGCAAAATCTAACCTTTTAAAATCACTCTCCTCAGAAAGCACAGAAAGAGTTCAAAAGTCAGAGTTAAAGGAACAATTTTCCTTTTAGTAATGTCTTTCCTCCCAGACAAGAACAACAAAGGCAGCAATCTGAATGATCAGCTCTCCTAGGCTCCTTAAGCTGTCCACTGGCGATCCCCAGCACAGATTGGCCGCACACTGCCACCGTCGCTATAGAAGCACTCAGTTCCCCATTATGTGGCTGAGCAGGTGCTGGATGCAAAGCTGGACAGCGACCCAATTTACTGTGCTCCAACAACAGAACAGCACCACGGCTGGAGAGGAGACATATCGGCTCTGCTCTTTTCAAAGATATTTGTATAGATAAATGGAAGTTTATATGGGCACAAAGAGAATTATCCTCCCGACGCACGTGTATCTTCGATTCTGCCAGCAGTCATCATCATAATAACTGAATTTTAGAGAAGGGTCTTTATCCAGAAGGATCCCAAAGAGCGTCACAAAAACTTCAAAAATTACAGGCAAAAAGCCTTCTTTCAGATCCGCATGGAGAATCTCATGGCTAATATTCTGTTTTCCCGGCCCAAGGCTGCCAGATGTCAATGAGCGATTACCCACACAACAGGAGAATGAAATACTGGAGTCAGAACCTGCCGTGGGGTCAGGAAGAGGGGGGTTTTGCCCCCAATACATACAATAAGTGTGTCTCTGCCCACCTTGGGGATTGGAAATGACAGTTGCTTAACAGCCACCCGCAAGCATGGCATACATGGCTTGACGTCAAGAGTCACAAACAACTTTGCTGCCCCTAATGGAAAACTTCATGGGGAAGTTAGGCATAAAGAATTGGAATTTGGCCTCTTTCCTCTTGCCAGATGTGCCAGAGGCTCACTCATTCCATTTTTAATAATGTGTACAAATTGAGTTGGAATAAAAACCAACTCAACTGTGAAATAATCCCTAAAACAAAACAACTCTAGTAATAACTGAATGGGGGGAGGAGTTTCTAGTTGTTGACTTATGTTCTGGGTTGTGGTTTCCTGCTACCCCAAAAACTGAGAGGGGGCTTAAGTTGAAGGAAATTTAAGTCTTGAAGTTAGTTAGGTCTATAGAACTAAGTTCCATCCTTCTGATGCCATTCTGGGAAATACAGGTTGAATTGAATCATGCCTTAACTTTATGAGGAAGGCAATGTATTATCCATTTTCCAGATGCATTAACTGAGGCTCCTACTCACAGCTGATAAGTGTCAGGGTCAAAATTGAAACCCAGGTCCTCAGACTCAAGCCCAAGACCTCACTGCCTTAATTGTTATGGGGAAAATCACGTATCTTGATTTACACTAAGTATACGCTTTGTAAAAGAAGCATACACAATTGAAAGGATTTAAGGTGTGTTTTTTAAACCAAACAATCTCTGGAGGTCCAACTGTATTTCATCAGGTACATTAAGTAGTCATTATGGTTTTATTTCATATCATAGGGTCCCTCTGTGCTCAAACAACAAATTAGTAAGTATTTCTAAAGATGAATGTGATCTGGGTTATGACTAAATTATATCAGGAATTTACCGTCTTCTAAGGCAGGCTAAATTTATATTTTAAGCTTTATATTAAGCAGTTTAAAAACTAGAGAGTAAAAAACCACATACTAGAGATTATATCATTAAAAACTAAATCGGATAGGTAGCAATGAGTATATTAATAGTCTCAGCTATTTGGAGTATCAGCCTGGGAAGGAAATGATGGAATATACAACTTAACTGGACCTTGAAGAATGAATAAAGGTGGCAAAGTGATAGTTATTTAGAGCTATCATTGCTAGGTTGTGATGGCTCCTGGGCCAATGTGCCTGCGTACCTGTCTAGCTCCCATCTACCTCCTTCTGCTTCCCTCTCATCACCTCCTGACTGCACCAAGGGCCAAAAAACATTAATATTAGTAGAGGACAATCCTGGGAAGTATGACAGTAACCTAAATTCCTTTTCCTATAATGTCTAATTAAATGTAGTTAACTTTTCTGATCTAAAAGACAAAGACCCAAACATTTAAAGTGCTCTGCTGAAGCCCTGAACTGACCTCTGTTTTGAGACTGCTGCCTGAACCTCCTTGCTGAAATGCTTTCCTACGCTTAGACAAGTTACCACTGAAATAACCTCTGAGATACAAATTCTAAGTGATAATCTGCTTCTGCTTTGAAACCCATAGGTCAGAAGTTTGAACAGCGGGAAGGCTTCTAAGCAAAGCACCAATAGCACATATATATGGTGTGTGTACGTATATATATACATACATATGTGTGTGTAAATGTGCTAATTTAGTAATATACATTACAAAATATTAGTAAATATCAGTACATATATAATTAGTAAATGTGACTTCTGTGCATAAAAATCCAAAATCTCTAGATATAAAAACCAAAACCAACTAAATTATGAACAAGATTGAAGACAACTAATAGAGAAATTTATAAGAGACTACACAATAATGGAAATATATACAGGGCTTTTACAAATCAATAAGAAGTGAGCAATGCCCCATGGACAAGGAAATAAATGTATTTTAAAACATTAATCCTGATTAATAAACAGATAAATGATTATTAAAACTGATATGTTATTTCTCACCTGTCATACTGGTATTGAAAATATCATGCTCAAGAGTACTATATTATAATTGGAAGTATAACCTGCCAGAATCTTTAGGCATGGATAATTGGAAATATTGGACAAACATTTCTTCATTTGACCTAAAATTTCTATTTCTATAAGTTTATAATAAAGCAATAACCAAGAACAAATGCAAAGACATACTCTAATAATAATGTCCAGCAAAGCACTTTTATAACAATGTAACAACTTAAATGTCCCAAAGTAGGGAATTAAGTAAATCACAATATTTTGCAGTCTTTTAACACAGTGCTATAGTATTACATTTTAAAAATAGAAAAATAGCTAGGCTATTTATCTTGTACACATAACATGAGCCCATCTTGTTCTTAAAAAATCATACGCACAGAAGGAAAAAGACCAAGAAAATTATCAGTATCTCTGAATGGTGAGATTACAGATATTTTTTTACAATAAACATATAGTCTGCTTTTGTTACAAGAAAAAAAAATGTCCCCAATGAGAAACAGCACTGATCTAGATAACTCTCTTAGAAGCAAATGTTCAGCTCTAACCTTCCTCCTACAGAAGCACTGAAATTCTGTGAAGGGATTATTCTCATAAAATAGCAGGCATGCCTTTCCAAAGGAAATTGTTAATGATAGAAAGTCCAAGAAGAATACCATCTCTACATTCAAATCTTTTGGTGTGAACCAAGCCCAAACTGGCGGGGTTATTCCTTCAACACCATCTATGAGTGTTATTTCTTTAGACTCTCAGTCTCATCCACTCTTCTGAGTCAACCTCTACAGAGGTTTGGGGGAATATCATTATTAAGCTCCGGGATTAGCCTTGCTATTTTAAGCAATTAATGTCCTTTTTGCCTGAGGACCAGTGTATCCTGGCATGCCTGGTGACCACGGAGTTTCAACCTATTCCCAGTGTCTAACCAGTTTTTCAGTGGGGACAACTGTTTCTGTTGTGGTGTCTGATGTCATATCTCCATAGAAATGTTAGTTCCTCTGTTTTGGTCTGAATACAACGTCCCTCCAAAATTCACTTATGGGAGCCCCAACCCCACAGCATGATTGTATTTGGAGATGGGGCCTCTAAGGGGTAACTGAGGTTTAATAAGATCATATAGGTGGGGCCCTGATCTGATAGGATTAGTGTCCTTATTAGAAAAGATGCCAGATCACTTGCTCCCTCCCTCCATCCTGTGAGGACATGGCAAGAAGGAAGCTGTCTGCAAGACAGAAAGAGTGCCTTCATCATGAAATGAATCAGCCGGAACCTTAATATTGACTATTCCAGCCTTGAGAACTGAAAAAAAAAAAAAAAAATTAATATCTGTTCCTTATCCACCCAGGCTTTGGTATTTTGTTATGGCTGCCCAAAAGACTCTGACATCTTCCTGGAGACTCTTGAATAAACCCCATCTGCCTTCCTAACATTTAGGAGTTTGTCCCAAAGCCTAACCACTGTGCCCTCTGCCCCAGTTGTGTGGTTACTGTAAACTTGTTGGATACACTAAAACCTTATGTTTCCTTATGCCTTTCTTGTTGTACTGTCACTATCTGAAACATATTTCCATCACTTCTACAACCACCTGTTTTGGTTTCAAATCAGGTCTAGATTTTCTGGTCCCTCTTAAATTCTGCAACTTGGACTGCTTGCCTCTCAACCCTAAAGACTAATCCTACAATTTTTCAGTTACTATAAACTCAAACTATCAAAACCCATGTCCTTTTATTTTCTCCCTGCTGTAGCCTGGGGCAGTAAGGATCAAGCATAGTTTGCAGTCAAAACACTCAAGTTCAGAAAACAGCTCCCCTTTCAATTAGAGATTACCAAAATAAGTAAAGTAAATCAGAAAGAAAAAAACAAATACCATATGATATCACTTATACGTGGAATCAAAAATATGGTACAAATGAACTTATTTACAAAACAGAAACAGACTCACAAATTTGGACTTTCTGGCAGGGTGGAGTGCAGAGAGGAATGGACTGGGAGTTTGGGGTTAATAGATGTTAACTATTATATTAGAATGGATAAACAATAAGATCCTACTGAATAGCACAGGCAACTATATCCAATCTCTGGGGATAGACTATGATGGAAAAGAATATATATACAGTCACTTTTCTGTACAGCAGAAATTGGCACAACCTTGTAAATCAACTATAATTTTTAAAATGTTTTTGAAAGAAAAGAAAATAATCCCCTTTTTTAGCCTTGACATAAAAGCTAATCTTATTATCAAATCTTATTTCATTTCTCCATGGATAAGGATGAGTATTTATTTTTTTGTGTGTGTGAGAAAAAAAAAAATTAATAGGTACTGAGTGACACACACCCAGTTTACCCATTCCCTATTCCCAGAGCTCTTGGCCTTGGATGGCTCCCATCTGGGTAACCCTGGGAGAACTATCCTTAACTTAGCAAGTCACCACATTCAAGGTCACTCCCTTCCCTGGGGCAGCCTATATTCAATTACAGGTGGATGTGGGTATACAGAATCCAGTCCTCTTGACTCAAAGTAGCATAAATCTGAAAGGCCACCCCAGCTCCAGAGCTCCTTGTGGGATTGGGTGGAAACCTTTGTTGATTTGGCCTCTCAGTTCAGCTTCTCCCTGTGCCCAATCTTATTTCTTTCACTCACCCACAAGTGCTCATCCTGAAGCCTCCCCCAATAAGCCTCTCAAATAAATACCTATCTCAGAGTCTGTTTCCCATGGAACCCAACCTAGACAGAGTAATAAAATAATTAATGCATTTCCGGTGGTGTGAATTTTCACTTAGGATATGCCAAAGTGGAATTTTCAAATTGCTTCCATCCTTTGCTCAAAAGTCCAGTGACCAAGAACCCTATTCCATGCCCCTCTTTACATCAGTCCCTCAAAGTGTTAGATATGCAGATTTCACAGTCAAACTCAATTCATCCATGGTGGTTCAAGGTCAGCTGGATTTATGGTGGATCTTAAGGAAATTAAGTCTATTGTGAAACATACTACATGGTTTGCATGAAGCACTCAATAAATATCCTTTTTAAATATGGCACACACACACACAACTGGGATATGTGCTTCTTGTTTTATCAGGCTTGTGCTTCATTTATTCATTAAACAATAATATGACATGTACTATGTGCAAGACACTATGCTTCTTAGGAAATATGGAAGTATGAGAACAAAATCTGTCACAAGCTAGAGCACTTCTCCCTGGAAGACTCCCTGACATACTGAAACAACCAAGAAACCCTCTGTGCTGACTTAGGATGAGACTGGCTCTGGGTTAGACGCTGTGTGAGAGATCAGGGAGGATGAGACAAAATATGTACTCAGATGGAGCACCATCTGGTTGGGGAAGAGAAGGTATTCACAAGGCAATGTTTGCCCAGCACCAGATGAATGTTTGGACATTAAGTGCGACAGCATTAAAAGGTTGATCAGAATAAAAAAATAGTCCTGAAAAGTCTGCAGTGGTAAAATGTACCTCTAAGTGGAGGGGCACCCATCTCACACTGATCAGAGTGGCCATCATTAATAAGTCTACAAATAAAAATGCTGGAGAAGGTGTGGAGAAAAGGGAACCCTCTTACACTGCTGGTGGGAATGTATGGAAAACAGTATAGAGGTACTTCAGAAAGTGAAATTGAAAACTGCCTTATGACCTAGAAATCCCACTCCTGGGCATGTACCCAGACAAAACCATAATTCAAAAAAATACATGGATTCCTATGTTCACAACTTAGCAATACTATTTACATTAGCCAAGATATGGATGCAACCTAAATGTCCATTTACGGAGGATGGGTAAAGAAGATGTGGGAGGTGTGTGTGTGTGTGTGTGTGTGTGTGTGTGTGTATGCGTGTGTGTATACAGCTAGAGATTATCATACTAAGTGAAGAAAGTCAGGAAAATAAAGACGAATACCATATGATATCACTTATATGTGGAATCTAAAATATGACACAAATGAACATATCTATGAAACAGAAACAGACTCACAGACATAGAGAACAGACTTGAGGTTGCCAAGTGGAAGGGGGTATGGAGGAAAGAAGGATTGGGAGTTTGGGATTAGTAGATACAAACTAGATATTTAGGATAGATGAACAACAAGGTCCTATTGTATAGCACAAAGAACTATATTCTGTGATAAAGCATAATGGAAAAGAATATGAAAAATAATATTTATGTGTACAACTGCCATTTTGCTATACAGTGGAAATTAACACAACAACACAACACTGGAGTTCCCGCTATAGCACAGTGCAAACAGGGACAACTAGTTTCCATGAGGATGTGGGATGATCCCTGGCCTATCTCAGTGGGTTGGGGATCTGGCATTGCCGTGAGCCCTGGTGTAGTTCGCAGACAGTGCTTAGATCCAGTGTTGCTGTTGCTGTGGCTGTGCCCTAGGCCAGCAGCTGTAGCTCTGATTTGACCCTAGCCTGGGAACTTCCATATGCCATGAGTGTGGTCCTACAGATAAAAAGGAAAAAGAAAAGAAATTAGCACAACACTGTAAATCAACTATACTTCAATAAACTTTTTAAAAAAGAAGAAATTGGAAGCGCACAAAACTGAACATTTTGGGATTAACTATTCAGTTGCTTCATTTTATTTTCTCAAAAGAAAGTTTTCTTTTGAAAAATTTTCCACATGGAAGTAGCTTTTGCATTTTTTCCTATTAGAAATATCCTTCAGACTTCACATATTAAACATTAACCTGATGTATAATAAAACCTACATATTGGATCTCTAGGAAATGTCTCACATTTGCCAGTCTAATGAAGAAAATACTCATTTTAATGACAAGACTGTCAACTTATACTTTAAGAAACTCTGTTTTTTATCAATTTGGGCAGACTTCAAAAGAAATAAGCTCGATTATTGAATTTATTTATTTTTTGTCTTTTTGCCTTATCTAGGGCCGCACCCATGGCATATGGAGGTTTCCAGACTAGGGGTCTAAGAGGAGCTGTAGCTGCCGGCCTTTGCCACAGCCATAGCAACGCGAGATCCAAGCTGCATCTGCAACCTACATCACCAGCTCATGGCAAGGCCGGACCCTTAACCCACTGAGCGAGACCAGGGATCGAACCCGCAACCTCATGGTTCCTAGTTGGATTCGTTAATCACTGAGCCACGACAGGAACTCCACGATTATTGAATTTAATACTGTGATTATTTATTATACAAACATACACACAAAACTCACTGTTAGAAACTCATTACCTGAAGAGTTGGGGTTTACATTAAGATTAGTTGATCCATATTAAAAATATATTAAATGGGCTTTGACTTCTGCACTATACAGAAGGGCAAATTTCTCATGACGACCGTTACTAAACTGAAACAGACTGGTAAAGACTGGAACCCCTTCCATGGCCAAAACTACTGATAAGACACATCTATTGGTGGTTTCTACAAATTATAATGACTGGGTCTGCAAAACAATCCTGTATCGCTGGACGATTCTGGTTTGCCCAAAGTCAAAATTGCAGCCACATGGATGGAGCCAGAGACTTTCATGTTAAGTGAAATAAGCCAGAAAGAAAAAGACAAATACTGTATGATCTCTCTTATTTGTGGAATCCAAAATGTAGAGCAGATGATCCTATCTAAAAAACAAACAGAAAAAGATCATGGTCAAGTAGAGCAGACCAGGATTACCAGGGGGCAAGGGGAGGGAGTAGGATGGACTGGCATTTTGGGGATTTTTTGGATGCAAATTGTTATATTTGGAATGGATAGGCAGTGGGGCCCTACTGCACAGCACGGGGAACTGGGTGTGATTAGGTCGCCTGACTATACATCAGAACTTGAAGAAACATTGTAAATCAACTATAACTTTAAGAAAAATTTAAAGGCAATTGCGAGTTTTCCATGGAGACAGTTTAGATTGTTTCTTAACTATGTTAAGGTAAAATCTTGTACATTTCTCCAAAGATGGAAGTGAACTTTAACAATTTCAATTTTTCAAATAAAAGGAAAAAGAAAGTAAACATTTAAAAATATATTTCATTGCTCAAGATTAGTAAAAATTTGTCCAACAATGATGTCACTCTTCTGTAGATCAGCATTTGGGTTGGATTCACCCTAATGTAAATTCAAGACTTAGAAACAGCTCTATGAATATCCTCACTAGAGCTATTACAAACTTGCATTTTACACCTGTGAGTCATGAAAAATATCCATTCTCTTTGCACCTGATTTCAAATTACATTGCACCTCTTCACAGTTCTAATGTCACTGGCAACTGGTCATATATGGCACGATTTTCTCATTGTCACTGGTTATCTCATTTTTTTCTCACTTCTAAGAGTTTTCCCTTTCAGCCTCCTACTAAAATGCTCATTTTATTGGCTTTCATATCTACAACACCATTCCCGTGAATATTTCTTCTTTAAAAACTGAGTAACCAGGTGAAACATGTGGTACGACCAGACAGGAATGTTCTTGGACACCAGATATTTTTTCATAAAGTTTATTCTAGGATGTTGAAGTGTTTATTTTATATAGAGTAGTTTGCATTTTCCAGCCCCAAACTCCTAATTTACCCCTCCCCACCCTTTCACTTTGGTAACTGTAATGTTTTCTGTGTCTGTGAGTCTTTTTCTGTTTTGTATATAAGGTCATTTGTATATTTTAGATTCCCCATATAAGTGATTTCATATGGTATTTGTCTTTCTCTTCCTGGCTTTGTTGCCTTAGTATGATAAGCTCTAGGTCCACAGATGTTGCCACAAATGGCATTATTTCATTCTTTTTTACAGCTGAGTATCCACTGTTTGTGTATGGGTATGTATCACATCTTCTTTATCCATGCATCTGTCAATGGATATTTAGGTTGCTTCCATGTTTTGGCTATTGTAAATAGTGCTGCAATTAACACTGGGTGCCTGTATCTTCTCAAATTAGAATTTTCTTGAGATATATGCCCAGGAGTGGCACTGCTGGACCGTATAGTAGTTCTATTTTTAGTTTATTAAGGAACCTTCATACAGTTTTCCACAGTGGCTGCACCAATTTACATTCCCACCAACACTGTAGGAGGATTCCTTTTTCTTCACATCCTCTCCAGCATTCGCTATTTGTAGATTTTTAATGATGGCCATTCTGATCCATGTGAGGTAGTACCTCATTGTAGTTTTTATTTTCACTTCTCTAATAATTAATGATGTTGAGCATCTTTTCATGTGCCTGTTGGCCACCTATACCTGTATGCCTCCTTTGGGAAAATGTCTATTTAGGTTTTCTGCCCATTTTTTTATTAGGTTGTTTGCTTTTTGTTACTGAGTTATATGAGCTATTTGTATATTTTACCCTTGTAAGTTAAGCCCTTTTTGGTCACACTATTTGCAAATATTTTCTGCCATTCCAATAAAAAAGATTGTCTTTTTTGTTTTGCTCATGGTTTTCTCTGATGTGCCAAAGCTTATAATTGATTAGGTCCCAATTGTTTAGTTTTGCTTTTATTTCTACTGCCTTGGGAAACTGATCTAAGAAAACATTGCCGTGATTTATGTCAGAGGATGTTTTGCCTATATTCCCTTCTAGGAGTTTTATGGTGTCATGTCTTATATTTAAGTCTTTAAGCCATTTGAGTTTACTTTTGTGCATGGTATGAGGGAGTAGTCTGACTTCACTGATTTATGTTCAGCTGTCCAGCTTTCCCAACACCACTTGCTGAAGAGACTATCTTTTCTCCATTGTATATTCTTGCCTCCTTTGTCAAAGACTAACTGACTTCAGGGGTGTGGGTTTATTTCTGGGCTCTTTATTCTTTGAACACAAGAATCTTAACTTCAATTTTCAAGTGAGCCCATCTGAACTGAGCTCACAATAGGGAACGTATAGCATCCATGGGCTAAAATAGCTCAAATATGTACTGAGATTTGTGTGTTTGTGTGTGTGTGTATGTACCCAAAATATTAAAAACAACAAGTTAAGGTCTGGCGTTAACATCAATCCCTGCTCACCAGGAAATCAGGACACCTCCTCAGGCAGTTCTAATGAGTTCCAGATCATCTAGAAACATCATCCAAGTTCAGTATCATCTATTGATTCCCCTCTGTGCCAAGTATTCTGCACTGGAATAATGGCTTCCCTATATTAGGTGTTATAATCATTGCAAGAGAAATTATCAGTAGTGGTCTTCAGTTATCACAAGCTCCGGATCTGAGTGTAGACTCTTTATCTGCTTTGGTACTATGATTGAGTCACAAGTGTTTCTGTCTTGCTAACACACAGTTGTGCATAATACAGAAATTAAATGGACTACTTTTCTTCAATACACACTCTATAAAATACTTGCTATACCTGTGTCATTATTCCGGGCAGCTTTTTTACCACTGGGCACATCATGTGTACTATAGCCAGACAGGAGGTACTTTCTAATATGACCCCATCAATATCTTTCAAAGCCTCCCTCATTGGGCATATATCATATAACTGCTGTTCCTTCTCTTATCATATGAGATGGGCATCCCCTTGACATTTGGAAATGAGAAGCAGCATTGCAGCTTTGCCACTTTAAACCTAATTAAAGTTGTACATGTGTTATGGAATCATAGAAGAATTTATAGCTAATGGATTCCAACTCCCCAGTTCTTCAGGGCACAAAGACCCAGAGAAGATACATGACTTTTATTCAACAGATGTTTCTTTAAGTGCCCACCCTGCACAGTGGGATAGAAAAGTAGTAAGAAAAAAATTTCTCTGACAAAATCATATTCTGAGGGAAGAGACAGTAAGTAATATGGTGCTTATGATAGGACTTGGTAATCATTTCCTTGAGACAGAGATATTTGCAAAGCATGATCACTATATAAAAGATGCAAAGCTTGTTAACAGAAAGGAGGGTCTTTGCATTTGCATTCTACTGGGCCTTCTAAAACCTCACAAAGGCAGCCCCAGAAGAAGTTGCATGTTTTGTGATAGACAGACAAGCCTGCACACAGCTCGGGACCCTGAGGCATCTATAAATTCTGAAAAGCGCTGACAGGAGAACAGCATGCCTGCTATCAACTGCATCAGACTCTCCTAAGACAAGATGAAGCCACAGCCTGAAGACAGCATCTCCATCTCACCCATCTTGCCCCAGGGTTTTCATGGCTGTGCCCGTAAGCAGTGTGCTCTGATATGAGGCATGGCAACAACAGCAAAGGGGAAAAAAAAAAGGTGGGGCAGTGTTACCTTTTTTTTTTTCCTATCATTTGTCACTCTGGCTACAGAGCACCCATTTATTAGATATTACTTAAATTCAGCGAAGAGATAGATAATGTAGCTATACTGCATTTGTGTGACCAAATTACATGAACAGTACCTGCTTCTGTACAGGAAAAGTCTGTGTACATGCTTTTGATAATACACATATTTATTTGCATTAACCTAGAGAGAACATAGCTTGTATGAAACACATACGCCACCAAGAAATGTGAAATTAACTTCATGGGCCAAGGTAGAGAGACATATTATGTTCTTTGTTTACAGGTTTCCCATTCTTTCATCTTCACAAAAATATTATTTTCTCCTAAACTTCATACATTACCTTCAAGTTTCTTACAACTAACAACTAATGCACTGTATAATTGGTAACTGTGTAAAAATTAAGACCAATGGCCTGGTAAATACTAAGTAACATACAGACACACCCCCCCGCCCCAGATATTTCAGAACACGAGAACTTTTAACTTCATGCTACCTCAAGGACCACAATTAAGATAAACCACTTTCACTGGTTGAACCTACCTGCCTGTGTAATATCACTCCTAAGAAACACAAATGAAAGTTTGAAAGCTTCAGCTCCTTTTTCTAGTTATTTGTCTAGCATTTCATAAATCTCTAGACTGCCCAATAGGCCTCAAGAAAAAATAGGAAATTGACAATATGATCTGTTCTATTAATATGTGGAAATTATGAATTCATTGAAAATGTAGTTCTGAAAATACTAAGAATACTGTACCATTTAGGATATTATATAAGGTGTAAATATATATATTATATATATGTGTGTATATATATATATATATATATATATAAAATCAAGAATACTGTATTAGGGAAGAAATTCAAGAGAACACAAAACTCACAAGTCATAAAAGAAAATTTTATATATATGAAATATGTATCATATACATATATATACTTATACATATATGATTAAATCAAAATATAGACAGTCTTATAATGACAGCTAAACCGAGGAAAAGGATAAGAAAAGTATCTGGAGATTATTTCAAGACATATAACAGGAAAACATTAAAGCTCAGAATATATCAGTATACTTTTTGGTTCTCTGACTAGTTGTCCTATCTTTGTGTACTATATCAATAAGAATTTAAAGCAAAACTAAGTCACATCTGCTTTCTAGTACAAGTCATAGAGTCTTAAACACAATTCTAACGAGAGCAGCAAACTCAGATGAAAAAATTGTTTTGAAGGGAATAGAACTATCATTTGGTAACTACAGATTTGGTTTTCTATTCAATCACTTGAGTTAGAATGGCTATCGATAAAAACAGTCTTGAAAATATTTTCATGCTCAGACTATATAAAGAGTTTCTAAAAGTAAATATGAGGAATTCCCATCATGGCTCAATGGAAACAAATCCAACTGGTTTACATGAGGATGGCGGTTCCAGCCCTGGTCTCGCTCAGTGAGTCAGGGATCCAGTGTTGCTGTGAGCTATAGAGTAGGTCACAGACATGGCTTGGATCCCGCATTGCTGTGGCTGTGGTGTAGGCCAGCAGCTATAGCTCTGATTTGACCCCTAGCCTGGGAACTTCCATGTGCCGTGAGTGTGACCCTGCAAAAAATAAAAATAATAATAATAATAATAATAATAATAATAAAGAAAAGACAATATCTTTTATCTATGAAAAAATAAGCAAAGGAAACAATATAGAGAAAAAGGTGTCAAAATTAACAAGAAAATGGTTATAAGACATTCAATCTCACAGACTATAAGGAAAATAGAAATTAAAATAACTTATACAGATGCCATAATTTTGGCAACAATTCAAATATCTACAACTATCAAGTATTGATGAGAATGCAGAGAGGTAAGAATCTGCAATGAGAATGGAATTAGTAAAAAGAGGGTTGGGGGAATTGATGAATAATTTGGCCACATCCAAAATTAAAAATAGGCATATTGTTTAAAAAAAAAGAACATTCATATCGTATGACCCAGTGAATACAATTTAGAAAAAATCCGAGCTTGCCCATGAGAAAAAATACACAAGTATTTTTGTTGTGGCATTATTTATGACTGTAACAAAACTGAAACAACCTAAAAGCTATTTTTATATGTTAGACTAATATGCATCAATTAAAATAAATAATTTATATATACATATAGCAATAGTAATATATTCTAAAGCATGTTGAGTCAAAAAGGAAATAACAGAATATTAAGTACAATACCATTTATATAAATATTTAAAACACAAACATAGTAGAGGGTCTTGATCATATAATTGTTCCAATTATTTATTGCTACAGGAAAAATCCAATGAAAACTTAGATGGCTTAAAACCATAACAACATTTATCTTGCTTATGCTATAGACTAAATTGTGTCCCCCTAAAAGTTATATATTGAGGTTCTAATTCACAATGTAACTGTATATGGAGTGGGGAAGTAATTAAGGTAAAATGAGGCCATAAGGGCAGGATCCTAATCTGACAGGAGGATTTGAGAGAGCTTACTGGCTCTCTCTACCAAGTGGCATACACCAAGAAAGAGACTGGCTGCAAGCAGAAAGACAGTCCTCACTGGAACCCAACCTTGATGACATGCTGATCTTGGGCTTCCAGCCTCCAGAACTGGCACAAATCAATTTCTGCTGATTAAGCTGCCCAGCCTGTGGTACTTCGTTATGGCAGCCCAAGCTGACTAATAACAGCTTACAAAGTGCCAATTGGGCAGGTTTGATGGGGACATATCACTCCTGCCCACTCAGCATCAGTTGGGGTGGCTCAAAGGCTGGGGGCTCTAATCATCTGAAGACTCGGTCACTCACCAGTCTGCCACCTGAAGGATAGAAGAGATGGGGTCTTTGGGGACATCTCTATCCCTATGTAGTCTCTCCAGTTCAGTCTGGTGGCATCAGCTGAACTTTGTCTTCCTTTCCTTTCTTTTCCTTTCCTTTCCTTTCTCTTAAGCAACACAAATTTACTATATTATAGTTCTGTTATTCAAAAATCTGTCAGAGGTTACAAATCACAATGTGCTCCACCTAAGGTGATGGCAGGGAGGATTCCTTCTTGATTCTCTACAAGAAAATCCAGTTCCTTGCCTTTTCCTGTTTCTGAAGGCCACCTACACTTCTTGGCTCATGACACCTTCCTCATGTGACTCCAACCTCTCATTTTTATCATCATAGCTCCCCCTTCCTCCTTTGACTTTTGCCACCTCTCACTTATAAGGACCGTTGTGATTACACTGTGTCCACCCAAATTATCCAGGATAATCTCCCCTAGCTCATGATCGCTAACTTAATCACATCTGCCAAATCTCTTTTGCCATGTTTGGTAACTTTCACAAGTCCTGGGGATTAAGACATGGATGTATGTGGTGAGCCATTATTACCTGGCTGAACTCATCCAAAGCTCTTTCAATTCAGAGTTCTCAAGGTGGATGTCTCAGCAGGGAAAAAGCCGGGCAGAAATTCTGTTCCTCTTAATGACCTCAACTTGGAAGTCATGCAGTGTCCCTTCCACTCTAAATGTCAGCATCGAGTTACTGAAGTCAGCCTTTATTCAAATGGAAGGGATGTAAAACACTACATCTTGATAGGAGGAATGTCAAAAAATTTGCACACATTTTAAAACCACCAGTATAGGTGTATGTGTGTGTGCGTGTTTTGTACATGTGCACACACAAAGTATTTTTAAAAATGGACTGGAACTGGGGAGTTCCCATTGTGGCTCAGTGGGTTACGAACCCAACTAGTATTCACAAGGATTTGGGTTAAATCCCTGGCCTTGCTAAGTGGGTTAAGGATCTGGCATTACTGTGAGCCATTGTGTAGGTTGCAGACTCGGCTCAAACCATGGCTGTGGCATAGGCTCGCAGTTTCAGCTCTGATTCCACACCTAGCCTGGGAACTTCTATATGCCACATGTGAAGCCCTAAAAAGCAAAAAGAAAAAAGACGAAGTGGGCACACATCAAGCTCATGACAGTGATTGTCCCAGTAAAGGAAATGAAGGAACCTGCAAAATGATCAAAATGTTTTCACATTTATCTTGAATATTTTATTAATATTTAATTGAGAATTAAAAATTTTAATATGATAAATATAAATATCAATCCTAGAAGGTCTGTAATAATGCATAGGATAGGTTATTTTCATTGATAGCACCAATTAAGTGCCTCCCTATAGCCACAACATTTAAAATACCACTTCAGAGCCCCTCCCGTCCACAGGTTGAGTCTGTTCCTTGAGCTGGGCTGACCTTGCGACTTGTTTTGGTCAATAGAGAGCAATGTGTTTAATAGTGTGCCAGTTCTAAAACTAGGTTTTAGGAGACCTTGAACATGTCTGCTTTCTGTCCTTCAGAGCCCTGTCTTTAACATGAGAACAACCTTGTACTAGCTTCCTGGGGGATGACAAGTCACGTGGAGCATAGCTGAGTCAGCCCAACTGCAGCCACTGCAGACCAGCTAGGCCCTGCCTCCTATCAAGCCAATAAACCAACTGACCACTGTTAAAAACAGGACAATAGGCATTCCCATTGTGGCTCAGTGGTAATGAACCTGACTAGTATCCATGAGGACTCGGGTTTGGTCCCTGGCCTTGCTGGGTGGGTTAAAGGATCCTGTGACTGTAGTGTAGACCACAGCTGCAGCTGTGATTCGAACCCTGGCCTGGGAACTTCCATGTGCTGCAGGTGCAGACCTGAAAAGACAAACAAACAAACAAAAACAGGATAACAGACCCAAGATAGAGCTGTTTATGCTTACGCTGCTGTCAGCATACCAAGACTTAACAGTTTCAGTCCTCTCAAAAATGGAATGAGGAACTGCTTGATTGGTACTAGTTAGGTAAGGGGCCTGATCGTCACCCATGGCATCTCCTATAGGAAACTAATCTTAAATAACTAACCTGCTTTTTGGCAAGTAGAACTTCCTTGTCCCTCTCACTTCTGCTATAAAGGTCTTTCATTTTGTACAGCTCCTTGGAGCACCTTTCTATCTGCTAGACTGGGTGCTGCCCAATTTAAAGTAAGTTTTGCAAAAATAAACTCAAAAAACTTAATATGCCTCAGTTGAACTCTGAACACCTCCTATGCATGAACTTCCCATGTAGCCCCCGCACTCCTGAGAAAGAATAATCAATGTTGTAAGCAACCAAATTTTGAGCTGATATGTTACACCGTAATACAACATGATACAAAATGCTTATGATATTGTTTCCTAAGCTTTTCCATATTTTTATAATTATTCAATATGAGAACGAAAGAAAGAGAGGAAAGGAAAACAGAAAACAAAAGAAAGAAAAAGTCTTATTGATGGGAGGTTCAAAACCTAAAATGGCAACTGGTCCCTTATTTTGACTACTGTGAATAATAAAATTCCACAGGTACTTATTATACTTATTGTACTTAGAAGGAAAGCTTTCAGTATGATTCAAACATTGCTATTAAACATAACAAAACAACTAAAACACATTAATTATAACAAGGATTTACACACTAGAAAATGCATACTTGTTGATATTTTGTTTTGATGTAAGGAACACAAAATACTTCCAGTAACTAATCTTTATTTATTCCTTGGGGTGAAACAGTCATTTCATCCAATTATAGACAATTACTATTTCTAGCTTGCCAATTAAATAAAAACAACAGGTAACAATGTGAAGATCAATGAAGTAGGGGCTTACTAAATTAAGTTTTCTTGGTCCAATTCTTAACATTCTTCTAAGGAGAGTCAATAATGGGAATCTTTTTACTTGGTATTATGAGTGAATAAATTGTGCCACCCATCCCTGCTCCACGAATTTATATGAAGGCTTAATCCCCAGTAACACCAATGTGATGGCATGTGGAGGTGAATCTGGGAGATAGTTAGGTCATGAGGGTGGAGCCCTCATGATTGGTATTAGTTCCCTGATAGGAAAAGAAAGAAGCAGAGCCCTCCCTCTCTCTGAAGACAGCAAGAAGACTACCATCTGCAAACCAGGAAGAGGTTTCCTCATTAGCATCTGACTATGCCAGCACCCTGATCTCAAACTTTCTAGCTTCCAGAATTGTGAGAAACAGATTTCTGTCATTTATAAGCCCTCCAATCCATGGTATTCTGTTAAGGTAGCCCAAACTGACTAACACAATGCAACAACATTTTTACGAACTCATCATTAATTGTACATATAATTATGTGAGGAAAGTTAGTATTTACATAGTATTTACAGTTAGGCAATTTATTTTTTAAAAACAACAGGTACATTTTCAACATTGAGAGAGATTTTAACTGACCATTTCACTATCAATGAGACAATATACATTTCAACTTTTGCACAACCACTACAATTTCATTTAATTTTATTCTTGTCCATAAAGATATCTCTTTACATTAATAACTAACAATAGCTCTATGGTTTTGTGCAACTCTTTTCCTATCAGAAGGCTCAGCAATGAGAAGAAAATCTTTCAACTGACCAGGTGACCTCATTTTTGGTTTGAAGAAATATAACATGAGGGCAGGCACCCATGTGCATGTGCTGACCTGGAAGTCATTCTTCCAAGGGCGTCTGTAAGACTCATCACATCAAGCAGATCAAAATTAATTGTCAGGGGAGGCAGCTATTATGGTTCTGTCCTCTTGGACCACTACATCTAAAGACAATGGTGGAAAATCAATAAAGTCACTAGGTCAAGGGCACTTGACAGTACAGAACCAATAAATGCTCTTCGTCCATATTTACACAGAGCTGATATTAAAAAAAAAAGTGATTTCCAAAGCCATAATCTCTACTCATGTGAAAATCTCAAGGCTTTTGTGGAAGTTACTATCCAGTACATATTTCTACTGTCAGACTACTTCTGTCACTGCATTTAAACCATGAAGTGCATTTGCTGCTGATTCGACTATTATGGCAGGAAAATGACCTGTAAAGTTCTTTTGAGGAGCCTGGCATTTTGCATATATTATAGAAATACAAAGAGGAGGAAAATGTGTTAAAAATGAAGTTTATGAAAAGACATCCAACTGAATTTTACAATTCTTAGAATACAGAGACTGCCTGATTTGTGAGACTAAAGAAGGGGTGGGGGAGAAACTTGTCAAGAAAAAAAAAAACAACTCCATATTCTCATGTTTTCAAGAGCAATTGTCAACTTTATTCTATCTACAAAATCTCGAAGGTAAGTGACAAAGTAGAAAACGTGCCAAACTATATTATTTGGCCTCTTTTTAGGTGGTTCTGATGTGCAAAGAACTTAATAGATTGGAACATATGCTTCATTTGGGGTGGGGGGAAGACTGATAAATGCATGTGGACTAAGATTCGAGAGCAATCTGCATCTGAAAGCAATGGCTAAAGCCTCCAATTTTTGTGAGTTCTCAAAAGGAAGAGACCTTGATTTCATGTGAGGAGGGTTAGAATTATGTTTCTCAAAGGCAATGGTGAATATCTCTGCTTAATTCACAGCAATCAAATAGGTGACTAAGAGATGAAATTTCTGAGTCTGTACCACAACTTGGTGCCAGGACATTTATCCACAAGGAGTGTCTCTCATCTCTGATACTGTGAAATGAAAAAAAATCACTCGGGACTGACGGCAGCTGCTATTTTCCACATCGAGACATTTTGCCAAAAGGATGCACAAGTTTAGAGGTTGATTCCACACTCATCTGTCCTTATTTAGGGGATGGGCAGGAAGCGGAGGCAACTAACCACTTCTGATCAAAGATAATTGTGTCATTAAAAGGTATGTATGTGTGTGTGTATGTGTGCACCCGCGTGCACACACACTCACACACCAGTTGGGTGATCAGAAATCAAACCCACGGTCATGTTTCCTGACCCAGAATGGGAATTTTGATTCCTTAATCATATCCCCCTGGCTGCTTCACTGACCAGCTTCAGTGTGAGATTCAATGCAAGCACATTATTTACAAGAATTAAACAGCTTGGGGAGTCGGATGGCGGAAGGAGGACTTTTTTTTCATAGCAGCACTCACAAACATCAATACAGCTAAAAGTCAGCCTGCATTTCCATCAAAACCTCCTGATTTGCAGCCATTTATAACTTGGCTATAAAAATCACTCCTGGGCTGCAATTCGGCAAATAATGCCTCAGCTGAGGGAAAATTGTCCCCTCTTGGTGGCTGTTGGCCTGTTTTGGTTTATCTTTTGTTTTAGTGATTTGAAGGGAAACACGGTTATTTGAAAGATGCTTTTTAAGTGTAACCTTCAGGAGGAAAAGAATGTGAGCACTTTAAGCATTCATTTGTATTTCCACCTCTAGTAAAAGGGGTGCCTCTGACTCCACAGCTAATCCAGTCTTGGTCCCAATTATTTTTGGCATTTTCAGAAAGCAAAGACAATGGGCAAAGCCTTCCATTCAGAGGCAGTTAGTCAGCAGAAAGGCTCTAAACACTTGTGAGGTTTGTATTCCCTGAGCCACCCTGAAGGACAGGCTGTTGACTGTGTCTCAGAACTCATTTCCTCCTATAAAGACCGAATCAGTGTGATAGCACTGGAGAACTCAGCATTTTTAATTGCCTCAAGGTGCTTATTTGCAGGGAAGGATAAACTCAGGAGGATCAAATAAGGAAGGGAGGAAAACTTGGCTCAGCCTCTCAAATGAACCCCATCATTTTCTCCTCTCATCACTTTCACATCTGTGATTTTCCACCTTCCTCCCAAGAAGGGGACTCGCTCTTCTCTGCCATTAAGGAGAGATGATTACTAGTGCCTGAGTCAGATGTTCCCAGCCTGTTTCTGGAACCCCACTGCCCTCGCCTTTGCACTTAAGAGAAGCCAGGCAGCTGGAGGTGCCCTCTGCAGCCCTGGTGCAAAGCCACCTGGCCGGTGGGGCACACCTGAGTGAAAGTACACAGAGAGAGTGAAAGTACACTGGGGAAAAATATACCCTCAGTATTTAAGTCATGGGAGGAAGAACATGACAGTTAAGGCTAGCATCCTGACTCTAAAGAATAACGGGGTTTCCCGCTGGGAGACCTTTGAAATTCCCAGACCCCAAGAAAGGCAATCCTGGAACTCAACTTTCTGGGAGTGAAGGAATGACGTTAGTGTTATTCCCTCTCATTCATCAACTGAGGGTATACTTCAAATTCTTGAAAGTCAACATTTATCTTTTTTAAATGTCCCTGGGAGTGGGAACTACTCCCATTTCACCAATGAGGAAAGCACAAATAGAAAAGCCAGCTGATGTGTGATCTGGGCCAATAACAGAATTTCATCTCACATGTCCCCATGTGGACTCTAGCTATCCTGGCCTAGGGGATAGGGAGGGAAGCCAAAATACTCTTTAAATTTTTTGTGAGTTCTAATAAAACGGAAAGAAGATATTTTAAGTCCTTTCACTTGGAGTAAAGCACTTAGAACACAGCAAAAGCCCTGTTCTGGGACTCACATACACAAGAACCCACTCTTAAATGCCTCTTAAAATTGGGTGCCTACCAGAAAGAAAAGACTGCAAAGTCAAGGGCACATGCCCACCCAGAGTCTCTGCCCTGCCCCTTCAAGAACATGAACCCAGTATCTCCTGCCCCAACAATCTCCAGCTGCCCTTGACCTTCTCTCATTTGTTTTGTGGAGTGTAGACAAAGTGGAACAGGGGTGGCTTTACCTGGAGATGTGGATAGAGCTTCAAGCTGCAGGTTGGCATGGCCCCACATGTGTGTGCCAAGGCCTTTACAGAGAAGGCCAAGGAAAGATGGGGAGAGAGGAAGGGCTGGTGTGTACAGAGCTGCTGCTTCCCACAGTGCTATATTCTGGCACATAAATCCAAAAATTCTCAATTTGAAGCTGGCCTTTCAGGGGGTCATAAAAATATGTGCACAAAGGTAGGAAAATGATAGAAAGAAAAAGATTTTATTTATTGTTCTTTTTTTTTTTTTTTTTGTGTAGCTGCACCTGTGACATATGGAAGTTCCTGGGCTAGGAGCTATAGCTACTGGCCTAAGTCACAGCCACAGCAATTCTGGATCTGAGCTGGATCTGCAGCCTATGCTGCAACTTGTGGTAATGCTGGCTTCTTACCCCACTGAGCAAGGCCAGGGACCGAACCCACATCCTCACAGAGAGCAGCAGTATCTGGTTCTTAACACTTTGAGCTCCAATGGTAACTCCAAAAAATATTTTATTTATCAGTTTGTGAATTTGATGTAAAATTCCAGAATTATTTATGAAGACCTATGACATGTGGGTCTGCATTTGAACCCTAACTCTAGAGTCTTTGAAAGTTTTGTTGGACCCACTGCAAAATCACAGAAAGGATGAGCTCATCTGTGCCTAGAGTTGTCATTAACGTACCTATATATGAGTCTAATTTTATTTCATTATTTTTTCCTCAGTTGAAATCATATGTGTAATCTGTTCTTTAGTAATTGCCCAGAAGCCTACCTGCCTACTTTGCTTTTGCCATTTATTTAGTTTCTGTTTCATCTTTTTCTCATTCCTTTACTGGCTTTTTCACACTGCTGTTTATCCCTACAACACTCCCTCTGGTTTACCCTGAAATTCTAATATTCTTTTTAATTTTTCTAATGGTATTTTTCTATCCCCACAGGTCATAATGAAATTTGTGTGGCTCTATTATTATATCAAAATGAACATTAAACCATAAGCACACACACTAACATGAAGCCTTTAAGAGGTTTTTGCTTTTTCACATTCTTTCCTCACTGGCCCATTTCCAAAGTCGGGTTTTTACTAAGCTAGTTTAGCTTCAGGCTACTCTTGAGCTTTTAATTATTGTATGTCCCTTCCAATCCCCAACAAAAAGTTGTAAAATCCCATCTGGAAGACAAAAATCTCATTTCCTAACCTCTACACATACAAAATCAGATTCAACTTGGATTAAAGATTAAGTGTCTTATAAATCCCACTTATAGCTACCTGGCAAAGTTCTTGAAACATTTTGTCAGATAAAACTATAGACACCCTGAGAGAAGTGGAAGAGTCAGGGCAGTGACCACAATGAACTAATACAGGATGGAGGCCAAAAACACACCTACAGAACAGAACAGGCCGAGGTTTGGGGCTCAGGGCACACACAAAATCCAAACACTGCAGTAGGGAGGTGCTCAACCAGAGCCGGGGTCATGCCAAAACCAGAAGTTGGGGGAATATGCCAGAGCAAAGCTAGACAAGCAGGAGAACAGCAGAGGTAGCCAGATGAACCTATACTCTTTGACATGGAGACCAAGAAGAAAGTAGTACATCAATTTCTAGCACAGAGCAGAAGATAGAAACTCCTCTTATCTCTACAGCACTTTGCAGGTTACAAAGCACTATCATGTGTGATATGGGCTTTAAGCCTCATGAATGGGTGAGTTACAGATTTTCAGCCCCACTTAACAGATGAAGTAACTGAAGCTCAGAGAGTTTGCTTGCCTGACTTAGTGAAAACCTAAGAGAGGCAGTTCTTGAGTCTGAGTCTTCTGATGCTCTACACAAATGCATGCCTTTCTATGACACAAACAGGCTTTAAACTCAGCACACACTACATGAGACATGGTGACAGGCCTCAGCTCACAGAGTGCTAATCAGACTTTCTGGATTTCCTTTTGTTATTTGCTGTGATTGGGGTGGGAGAGGTGAGAAGAACCTTCTTGCTATTTCTGCCTGTCATTTCTTGGACAGCCATTTATGGCAGTTGCATGAGTCTGACCTCTGGCAGCATCCTAGACACATCATGCCAGCGTCAAATTTATGACACCCCTAACTATCACCATCCTCTGCTAAACTGTGCAGGGCAAAGACATCAGGAAATATGTCTTTCTGTAAATACAATACAGGGAAAGTTATTTGTTGTGGCAGCAAAGAGCAGAAAAGGACAGGTGATGTATGATGTAAGGTTGGGTATTAATCATCTCTGACACCTCTGGATAATCAGTTGGAGTTATCCTTGGGAAGGACTGCTTTTCAAGGATCGAATGGGAGGATTATAAATGGGGAGGGGCTTATCAAATGAGACAGCCTTCCTGATAAGATGCTGAACTTGAGAGCTCAGCATCCTTACTGGAAAGCTGGCTGGTAATAAAATTCAAGAGTTTGAAGGTTGTCTACATGGTCGCTAATATTTTGTTTTCCATTCATCTCATCTGCACCAGCCATCCCAGTAGAAGCTCAAAGTCTAAGTTTAGGAGGATTACTATTGTTCAAAGTTATTAACCTCAAGATCCCCAGCGTTGTGAAGCATTTCCTATGTTTCCTAAAGAAAGCTGGCATCATCTCCAAGCCAGGTCAGGCAGAGGTACATCTTATTTCTGCCTAGGAAGAAATCACTGTACTGTGGAATGCCTGATGAAACATGAAATGTAAGCCCCTCGAAGGAAACTGGGTGCCCACAAAGTATGCAATGAAACTCTCTCTTCAAAGCTGAGCTATGACTCAAATTAACTTCAAGTCAAGGGAAAATATCAGTCCCTTCTCCATGAGAACACCACAGAGTGAGGAAAAGAAGCCCATTTAATTCACCAAGGATCTAATCTACTCATAGCTAAATTCTACTATCACATGAGTGGTGAGATGAAGCACCTGTGATATTCGTAAAGAGGCAAACATAATTCCTAAAGAGTCCAAACATAATTCCTAAAGAGTGCAGCCACTTCTACTGTTTAGAATCAATGTCAAACTCTGTGTACACTCATACAACAGAAAACACTTTAATATCTCAACAACTGTGAACCTGAAAGAATTAAAATATAAAGTGGGGGCAGGTCTTTTGCTGAGTTCTTCATTTCCTTTGTTACAAATCAGTTTTCATATTTCATTTTGAACCAAAATGGTCTACAACTACACAGCCCTCTACAGTTCACAGAGAGCTTCTGTCATTTCAGTTTTCACAACTCCACATCTTATTTCAACAAACAGTGAATGATCACCTATTTTGTGCCCAGTCTCTCTTTAAGGCACTAGGAAATGCAAAGATGAATAAGTTAAGAAAATTGTCTTGAAATACCCAGAGCTTAAGAAGGAAGACAAATGCACAAATGGCTTATTATACAATAAGGGATGTGACAGAGATGTGCACAAAACAGTATATGAACACAGATGGGGGTCAAGTGACTTTCCCAAGGTTATATCTTAGATACATGGTAGAGGATGGAAATGAGTTCATGAATTCTAACTCAAATCTGGAATGGTTTCTGCTGTACCAAAGCTACCTTCTCATGTGAACCACACTCCTAGCCCTCCACTAAATCTTTCAATGATTTAAAAAAATCATGATTTATAAAAATTGTTAATTTGCTCTCTTTTGCACCTGCTCTCAGATTCCTTTTTCCACTTAAGCCCATACAGAGATTTTATTTCTCAGTCTTAGCCACTAAGTCCCAGTGGCTACGCTTGACCTTTTTTGCCCTTTAGGTTGTAAGCAAGATTCACCAGCCTCATCCAACCAAGTAATCCTTTCCTTCTTGCAGACCCTACACCCTCTATACACAATATTCTGTCTGATGCAATCAGGCGTGACCCTTCCTCAATGGGCATACCACATTCAGCCACAGGAACACAGAATTCTTTAAGGCAATCACCCTAAGGGAGGTTACACACTTATTCTAATGATGCTATGAGTGTTCATAGTCATAGCATATTCGGAATTTTTCTTTTGGAACTACATTCAACATTTACAATTCCTTTTGCTTTGAACAGCTGTAATGGCAACAAGACTATCCTTTTGATATTAGCTTTGATTTTTGGAAATAGTCAAACATCCATCCAGGGAAGATAATTCCATTTGCATTCAAAAAAAGTTATTACCTTAATAAATTGATATGTGTTTTCTATAGTGGTTCATAAATGGACTCAATGAGTAATTTCTTATATATTTTGAGTGATGTTTCTATGATTGGAACAAAAATATAACTTTCCATGGTGATTTCTTTATGGAGGTACAGAAGTTTAAGTATTAATATTTATTATTACATAGAAATATTATTTTCTTTTCTTGCTTTTTTATTTTATTGTTTTCAACTATAAAAAAATGTAATGAAAGAAATATTTAAGTTCCCAAAATAATTTTTTAAAGCGATGCCTACATAAGAAATCTGTAATATTTGTGAAAACATATGTATTATTATCTTAGGTAAGTGCTTTAAAGACAATGTTTTATAATAGCCCTCAGAGACTTAGGGACCTCTTGGAGCCAAGAATGGTAAAAATTAGGTGGTGGGGACCACCTGTTAGGAAAGAACTCACGTCCCCAGTCCACCCCACCTACTCTGAAACTACCAACACAGGATGCTCTGTTTTATCTATTTTTCACATTGACATTCTAGTTACATTTTGTTTAAGGATATAATTTGTTGTTAAATCAATTTTGAAAGGCACTACTTTGAGTATAAGTACTGCTCTTTACACCACCCAGGTATTTCATGTATTCACACATTTTACTTATTTATTTCATTTTATTTTACTTGCTAAGTTACTTCCCTGGGGCTAAAACTGATTTAAAAGTGATGAGAATGTTCTGGGTTTCAACCGATTAAATATGTAAGGATTCACATGCAGAAATGTCTGTTCTGACACTGAAGGATGGCAGAAATCAGTTTAGCAACTCAGTGAAGATGAATTTCAGTTTACCGAGGCACTCAGGCTACGTGGCAAAGGTGTAGCAAAATGGTTTAGTAATTTAAAGATGATTCAAGTCCAAACACCAACTAGACTAGCAACGAGGTCCTTAAAACCTTCTGGATATCACTATACTCCTATTATAATGCCCCAAATCCAAAACACTGACAATAACAAATATTGGTAAGGACATGGAGCAGCAGGAACTCTCATTCTTTACCAGTAGGAATGCAAAATGGTACAATCACTTGGGAAGACAGTTTGGTGATTTCTTACAAAACTAAATATGATTTTTACCATACAATCCCACAATCAATCTTCTTGGCATTTACCCAAAGAAGTTGAAAACGTACGTCCACATAAAAATCTGCACACCAATGTTTATAGCAGTTTTATTTAGCATTGGCAAAACATGAAAAAAACCAAGATGTTCTTCAGTAGGTGAAGGGATTAAATCAACTGTGTTTATCAGACAAGGGAATATTATTCAGTACTAAATGAGCTGTCAAGCCAGGGATGACATGGGAGAAACTTAAATGCATATTACCAATGCATTTAAGACAGATGCCAATCTGAAAAGGTTACACACTGTACAATAGCAACTATATGGCATTATCCAAAAATATGGAGACAGTAAAAAGGTCAGTGGTTGCCAAGGGTTGGAGGAAGCGAAGGATGAATAGCTAGAGCACAGAGGCTTTTCAGAGCATTGAAAAAAAAGTATGAGGCCATAATAATAGATACACATCATTATATGTTTGTCCAAACCCATAGAATATACAGTACCAAGACTGAACTATAATTAATGTAAGCTATGGACTTTGCATGATTACAGTGTATCATATAGGTTCATTAATTGTAGCAAATGTTCCACTTTAGTAGGGGATATTGATAATGGAAAGACTATGCATGTGTGAGGGCAGGGAGCAAGCTTAACGGTAAAACTTTTGAATTACTCCTTTTAAAAGCAGATTTCTATTCAACACCATATGGAAGACACTAGCCACCTCAATGAGATGACAAAATGAAATAAAAGAATAACAATAGAAAAAAAAAGCTCCCATCATTCAATGATCAAGGTCATTAATTATATTGTTCAGATACTAGATATCCTTTCTAAAGCAAATATTAAAAATCGTCATCTTCGGTTTAATCTTACTGATGGGTAAGTCTTAAGACTCCTTTACATAATTTTTAGTACTTCTTGTTTGCCATCATTTTTAACTTAAAATTTAACATGTTGTAACTCAAAGGATATTTACGAAAAATATTTGCATCTTGCTTAAAAAAAGTATCTTCAGAGCATTATCTTTAACAGATCCAAATGCAACTTAGGGACAAATAATTTTCAATCGTCCATTCTTTAAAGAATATTTAGTAACAGCAATAAAGACCAATTAAAATAGCACATATCATAGATTAAAACAATGCCTAAGACAACATTCTCAAGAAAAATATCAATTTCATATTTTATGAACTGTCCCTTTGGACTATGGCTCATGGCATAAAAGTCTAGAAGACAGTTGTCCACATTTGAACATAGGGGTGCAGTGGCTTCAAGATATGAAAAGCAAGACTCATGAGGTGGAAAACAAATTTTCATTTATTTGTGGACACTAAAAAATACAAGTAAGGCTAAATGTCTTGCAAAGCATTTGGGTAATCAGAATTAAAATATGAAGAAAAAAATTATTTATGACTTGGCTAATTGTCTTTTCTTCTTTGCAGTCACTGATAAATTCACATATATACATATGAAGCAGGTAAGTCTTTTACTCATATAGAAAATACCTAAAAACTATATCACATTCTCACTAATTTCTAGAGCTGTGGTTCTTAGCCTGAACAGGTGTGGTTCCTCCAAGATGCATGGCAGGTCCCTGAAAGGAGGCTTGGCATATTTCACTCCACCACAGCTAATCATGTTTCTACTGTCTCCGAGGAGAGCATTACCTAAGTGATGGAATCTTCAACAAAGGGGAACATTAACCTCCAGTTTGAAGAAAGGTCATACCTTCATGTTCAAAACATTATCTAAGTTATCAAATTATCATTGGGAGAAATGCAGCCTTCTGTTGCTTTGAACCAGAGATGATTAGAATGGGATAGACATCTGAGTGATGCTATAACCTCATTTTACATGACTTGGTTTGCTGCCAGT
Organism: Catagonus wagneri; assembly: GCA_004024745.2. Lineage (NCBI taxonomy): Eukaryota > Metazoa > Chordata > Mammalia > Artiodactyla > Tayassuidae > Catagonus > Catagonus wagneri. Next base: position 1,461,603 of record PVHT020000021.1, read on the forward strand.
GTTTGTAGTCGTCAGATTTAATTTTAGTAACACTATGAAATGTAGTGTGCTACATGAAAAATATTAATGTAGCTCATAATTGGGTCATCCAGAATAGCCAAGTTTATGTACACTAATAAATACTGACTTGGTGAAATGCTCTTTGGTTCACAGACCACCCCACTCCCCAAAAGGAAATTATAAACCTATTCCAATTTCAGCTTGCTTAAACTTCCTCTGAAGTTTTTCCCCTGCTAATGCACAGAAGGACCCAACCTATGTATAAGAACAAGCCCTCTTCTATGGAATAACAAAAGGGTGGATATAATAACATAGCAGTAGACAAATTAATATAACTTATCAAGAAATAGCAATAAAACTTTCCCTATAGTTTTTTTTTTTTTCTGTAGATCAGCTAGCTAAGGGAGTCTATTCTCATTACTCGATATGTGTGGACTTATCACTGAGTTTACATTTGACTTGTTCAAATTTGCTAATAAATAACTACCTTGTGGAGCTAGAAGAAAGAGACTGACCATAAATAATGGGGCAGTAACATGAAACTTTCATGGAGTAAATAAATTTTCAGCTCCTTCTCACTCTCTGATCTGAAGCATGGAAGAGTCATTTTCACAATACTAAAATCTATAAAGCAAGCACAATATTGTGTGAGGGCTAAATATGCCTATTCTTTCCACTTGCATTATCTGTTCTTTCAGACTGCCACCAACGCTTGATCGGATTACTGTAACAGCCTCTTGTCTCCTGATCTTCATTTCCTTCTAAACCAGGGTTTAACAAATTACAGCCTACCAGCTAAATCTGAGCCCCTCCTTTTTTTTTTTTTTTTGTCTTTTTGTCATTTTAGGACTGTACCCGTGGCATATGGAGGTTCCCAGGCTAGGGGTCTAATCGGAGCTGTAGCCGCCGATTTGAGCTCCTCCATAGCCACAGCAATACCAGATCTGAGCCGTGTCTGCGACCTACACCACAGCTCGTGGCAACTCCGGATCGCTAACCTACTGAGCAAGGCCAGGGATCAAATCCATAACCTCAAGGTTCCTAGTCAGATTCGTTAACTACTGTGCCAGGATGGGAACTCCCCCCACCTCCTATTTTTGTAAATAGAGTTTTATTGGAATACAGTCATTGTCCACTAGTTTACAGATTAATATATTATGTATTGCTGCTTCTGTGCTGCAATAGCAAATTGGAGACCATGTGATCCACAAAGCGGAAAATACTTAGTATCTGGTTCTTTGCTGTACCCTGCTCTAAGCCATTCTTACCCTTTCCAAAATAGAAATAAGATAAATTACTCTTCTGCCCAAAATACCTCTCCAATTCTCAAAGCGCAAGATTCAACTTTCTTAGCACATCAACGAAAGTGATTCAAAAATACAATTTACCTTTTCAGATTCATCTCTCCCCATTCCCCATCAAAGCTCACTCTCTGACCTCATGAATGTCATGCTAGCAATATGGCTCAGAGACTTGTACATAAGGTCGTTCTCCCTTGAGGTCTAGTCTCACTCCCTCCCTCTTTACCTGGCCACCTCTTTACTTTCTTTTTAGGATTCAAATTAGTTGCCCCTTCCTCAAGGAAACCCTTACTAATTACTATATTTTAGTCAGCCAACTCTCTTCCTTGTTTCCCTAACTCCTGTGCCTCCTTCTCACTCTCACTCTATAAAAACTGTCTCTTTCCTTCTTCGTCCCTTAACTATAGACAGAAATGATAACTTGTTTACCACTGACTCTGTAGCAACTATCACAATATCCAGTAAGAAGGCTGTTCTGTAAGAAATATTTGACTAACTGAATATAGAATGACTGGTATCTATCACCTCTGAACATTTTTCTAAACTGTGAAATGGAGAGAATAAAATCTAATCTATAAGGTTATCTGTTGTTTAAATAAAATAACATATATACCGCTAGAGCATACCTATTACATATTGCTTAGCACTCAATAAATGGAAGGCAGCTATCTATACCTCTCATAAATGGGCCAGAGTTTCTATTGAGTGATTAAAATATAAGGATACCCAGCCTCTGTGTTAAAGAAATTTACAAACTGATAGGCAATGAGAAAAAAAGTCACCATACAATTTTAGGATGATGCCCTGGGACAACCAAATAAAACACTGTGAAGCCAGGTGACTTATTTTAAGTAATAAATTATAGCTAGTTCATTATTTTTAAAAATGTGTTAATACAGGAACACTACCTTCTAGAGTTACAACAACAAAAATAAAAAATAGTGAGGTTAATTTACAACTAGAAGCAGCAACTTTAAGAATAATTTTAAGAACTATGTAAGAAACTTTCTACAAGTATTATATCTGAAATTATAGAAAACACAATATACATTAGGCTTAAACTATGCCTTTCCAAAGGGCATGAACAGCAAGTTTACCACAAAAGAAATATCAATAGTTTATAAGTAAAAAGACATTTCCTGCTTAATGACTGGAGATTCTGAACTCAGATGGAACCAAAATGGAATCTTTCTTACCGACTTGGGAAACCGCTGAACCTCTGAGCTTGAATTTCATCATTTGTAGAAATGAAATAATACTGTATGAGTTGGGGTGCTTATAACCTCAAGAAACAGAAACACTAACTCAAAATAAATTAAACAATAAGAAACATCACATCATGTTCAGCTATGTTTAAAGGAAAAGGAAGAAACAGCCTCTCCTTGGGGTTCTTTGTTTAGGATAACAGAATCATTTCCAGAAGCTCCCAGGCTCCTCTCTTTCATGTCCCATTGTCCAGAACTGAGGAACCTAGAGTTCCCTGGTGACTCAACAGGTTAAGGATTTGGCGTTGTCACTGCTATGGCACAGGTTCAGTCCCAGGCTGGGGAACTTCCGCCTGCCACAGGCATAGCCACAAAGAAAAAATATGATGGAAGAACCCTTCACATGACTGAACAAATTACTAATGGCTGGAGTGAAATTACTCTTATACGAGTCAAACACATGTCTAAATCTAGAGAAAGGATAGCCTCCCCTGGGACGTAGGCTGCAAAGGAGAAGCGTGGATTCTTGAAAAAGCTACTTCCCTTAGGAAATAATGAAGGGAGATAGAGATTTGGTAGATGATAAGCGGTGTCTACTAGCAGCACTGACCTCATGGGTTTGATACAAAGAGTAAATGAAAAGATGTACCTAAAGGATTTTGCATAAAGCTTGGCGTTAATATGATAAATTTTCAGTGAACATTAATTAATCATTTTCATTATTCAAAAGCTTGGGTGCTGTGTCATTTATGAGTTCGATTTCCCTCATAACTCTTATATCTTACCAAACAGTAAGTGTTAGTTAACTTTAATGACAGTAATAGTACCCACGCAGAGAAAGAGTTCAAAGTAAATACGACAAAATACTAAAGTCATTTTCTCTAAGAGTTTAGAACATAGATGATTTAAATATATAATTTCATTTTTGTTACCTTGATTTTAAGCATTTTATACTGATAGTATATTATGTGTGGAATAAAAAATATTTACAACTTTTTTCTCCCTCATGGCTCCTAAAGTTGTGTGTATTAGCAACCAGTCACCATAATTCATCAAAATGTTAATATATATTAATCTTCCCATGTTTTCCCTTTTCTATGTTTCAAGTAAATGCCCAGCCATTTACTATTTCCTTGCTTTGGGGATATTTCTTCTATACAGCAGAAGCTACTTGAGAGCAAAACTCTATCCTTTGTAAAAATATAAAATTCTTTTCAGAGACTGTTTACCTTCTGTATAAATCTCTGGAGAGGGTGGGGAAAAGAAGAATATCTTTGAGGATGACTAGAAAAAAATGATTTTATTCTCTTGGATTGTTAGAAAAGACAAAGTCTAGAGGTCCCATGAGCAGAGACCCACTATGGTAGCTTCTTGGAAAGTGGCCAAGAAGGAAATGACTTCATAATTCACAAGGGAAGAACTTTAGACACAGGCCTCCAGCCTTAGCATAAGGACCTATGCCTTAGGCACAATGCAGGAGCAGCACACCCTGAGACCACAGGGAACTGTGCCATCAGGCATGGTAGCATCTCAGCAGTGACCTATATGGCCCAAGAGCTGATGACCTGAGGGTTTGCTGATATTCTGGCACATTTACACTGACACATTACCACATTTGTGCATGGGACATCTTAACACCAGTATTACCTGAGATTGAACTTCATCTTGGACAAATGAGAGTTCAGAACCACATTTAAGTTGATTTTTAAAAAATGACACAGTTATGCTTATGTAACTGGTGGTATGAACTTAAAGGAATTCTTTCATTGAAAATTTGATAGCATGGTTATAGAATTGTAGAGGTGGGATAAAACTGATAATTTGGGGAGTTCCCGTCATGGCTCAGTGGTTAACGAATCCGACTAAGAACCATGAGGTTGTGGGTTTGATCCCTGGTCTTGCTCAGTGGGTTAAGGATCCGGCGTTGCCATGAGCTGTGGTGCAGGTTGCAGACACGGCTTGGATCTGGTGTTGCTGTGGCTGTGGTGCTGATTAGACCCCTCTCCTGGGAACCTCCATACGCCTTGAGTGCAGCCCTAGAAAAAGCCAAAAAAAGACAAAAAAAAATTAAAAAACTGATAATTTGGTTTAACCCACTTGCTTTAAGGATAAAAAGCCTGATTCAGAAAAGGGCAATGCCTTGTCCGTAATTAACGGGTTATTAGTGGCGCAGCCAAGGTTAGAGCTCAGGTATCCTGAGTCCCATTCCAGAGTACTTTGCATTAAATTCATAAGGCCTCATCTTTTACAAAGATAAGTCACAAGAGTAAATGTGTTTTTTATAAAGAGATTACTCATTACTCAAGTAAAATGCTTAAATTAGATCTATAATCGTCCATCCAATACTTTTGATAACAGAAGCTATGTCTCATTGTATTACATAACTAATGTGGGTTTGGAGACATCAAAAGATCTCATCACAAAAATGTCATAGGAGGGAAAGGGTATCAGTGCACCCTTTTCATTCTGTCGCCAGTTCATTTTCCCCTCCTGGCATCAAATGACCTCTTAGGAGATGTGGCTGCTCCGAGGCTGAGACCACAGGAGCCAGACGCCTTTGCCTTCTATTCTGAGATCTGATACCTAGACTCCCTCAGTGGCCTTGGTCTATCTCTTGACTTTCCTGCTTGGTTCATCCTGGACTTCATGGTAATATTGGCTGCAGAAGGGTAGCCAAGTGATAAGCAGCATCAAAAGCACTCAAGAAAGATTGCTTACCATCTCCCTTTTGTCCTTTAGATAAACACACTCTTCATGGTTTAAATTCAAATTATCAGAAAGCTATTATCTGTCCCATTTTCTAGTTTTGCTTTTTTTTTTTTTTTGGTCATTTTTTTAGTGGCACCCCCAAGGCATATGGAAGTTCCCAGGCTATGGTCACATTGGAGCTGTAGCTGCCAGACTATGTCTATATTTTATTTTATTTTATTTTATTTTATTTTATTTTATTTTATTTTATTTTATTTTATTTTATTTTATTTATGTCTTTTTAGGGCTGCACCTGTGGCATATGGAGGTTCCCAGGCTAGGGGTCAAATCTGAGCTGCAGCTGCAACCTATGCCACAACCACAGCAATGCAGGACTGAGCCACATTTGTGACCTACAACACAGATCACAGCAACACTGGATCCTTAATCCACTGAGTGAGGCCAAGGATCAAACCCACATCCTCATGGATCCTGGTTGGGTTCGTTACTACAGAAACTCACCATTTTCTAGTTTTTGAGTAATCAATTTTTACGCACAACAGGGGTCAAAATCCCTGGTATTGAAAGGCTTTGTATACTGACACAATCATTCAGATGTACCCTACTTTATGTCAAATCAGGTCTCTGATTCATACATTGATTCTATGGGATCTATTGTGTGGAAAGCAGTTCACATTTATCTCTGTTGCTCCAGAGCAGAGATAAGAGAAAGAGTTTCAAGTTATTAGGCAGCAGAATGTGCTTCAATGTAGATGCCTAATATTTATAACAATATTTTACATAATATGTTTCTTATGTCCCCAAGTCTCTTTTTTTTCTTTCTTTTTCTTTTCATGGCCATACCTGCAGCATATGAAAGTTTCCAGGTCAGGGGTGAATCAGAGCGGCAACTGCAGCCTATGTCACAGACATGGCAAGACCTGATCCTAGCTGCATCTGTGACCTACACTGCAGCTTGTGGCAATGCAAGACATTTAACCCACTGAGCAAGGCCAGGGATTGAACCCACGTCCTCACAGTCTGTCAGGTCCTTAATCCACTGAGCCACAGTGGGAACTCCTTTCACCTAAATCTCATTTGGGAAACACTGTGTAACATAGCACTCTTTTAGAAAATCACGATGTTCATGAAAATATGAAGGGCTCTAAGAAGTTGTATATAAGAAAGAAATGCATATTAGTTTGTCAAACCAAGAACTTTGCAAACTTATTTGATCATAGAACATATTTTTCCTTGAGCCTGAATGAACCATATCAATAAAGTGTCCTCTGAAAACACAGTTCTGGGTTGAAAAGGACTTTCTTGAAAAGGAATTTCTGTCACTAGATTTTCAAGCATGATTATATAACCAGTTGCCAGGAAGTTTCTGGGGATTTCTGAATTGGATGGGCAAATGGACAAAGAGGCTTCTAAGATCTCTTTCAATTCCCAAGATTCAGTGATCTATTCCACTCTAAATCAGTAACCTTATTTAGTATTTTTGCACTTACTGTTAAACACAAAGAGTAGTATCTTTTGTGTCTTCTGCTAGATGCAGATACCACAAATCGTACTAGAAAGGTCCTTAGATCCTTTTTCATTTAATCTGCACAATATTCCTGAAAGGAAGGTGTTATAACTCCCAATTTATAGATGAAAAAGAAACTGAGTATCAAAGGGCTTAAAGAAATTACACAAGTGGCATATTAAGGATTGGAACCAAGGTCCAACTGTATTCTACTATGTAGTACCACTTCCCTAAACCATACCCTTCTTGAAGGAGACCACAGGAAATATGGCTAGACCCAGAGCCGTGATACTCAAAGGTATGAAAGATAATGTCGGCATATTGTGGTCATTAACAAGGCACTGATCCTTTGGGCTCATGGCACTAACTACCTATTGCTTCCATTTTTTTGTCATCTCTGGATATTAGTAAGGAGCAATTACTCTTTTGTTTGTTTTTTCCTTATATACAATTTTTTAATATTTTAAACATGTACATAAAATCAATTATATGTGATTACGAAAAACATGATATCACTAACAGAGTATTACACTTGGAGTCAAAATAAACAGACTTGATTTACTTAGCTTCGTTTTCCTCAATCCTAACATGGTAAAGGATATTTTTGATTGATGGCCTTTATAGTGGCTGTTATCTACTTCTGGAATGTTTTTCTCAGGGCTGGCTACTGCTCATTCATCAAGTCTCAACTCCCATGATGTCACTTCCGACCAGCCAGCTTTTCCTGCTTACCTGTTGTACTTCCTTTTGAGCATGTGGAAGGATTGTTCTTCCAGGGTCCCATGGAATTGAACACAGCCATGGCCCGGTGCTTGTCAGCTGATTATGAGCAAGAATGATGTGTCATTTCCTATTTGGGTGTCTCCTTGCAAGACCCTCCAGAGCTTTTTCATGTTCCTCATAACAAGCAACAATGTTAAGATAGTAGTAGTAGCAGCTACATCTGACCCACAGAAAGACTGGGAGGAACACGGTCCCCTGCTGACCCAGGATGGAAATACAACAAGCAACTGTTTTTAACAGCTCTGGGTTTTGGAGATCATTCATTGCATTATCTAGCACAGTACTCCTCAAAACTTGGGTGCCTAAGAATCACCTGGAGAGTTCTTTCTCCAGAGCTAAAAGTCCAGCAGATCTTGTATCTTTAGGTCAGGTTTCTTGTAGATCTTTGGAAATAAAGATTTCTAAAAAGTTTGTAGATGATGCTGATGCTCCCAGACCACATTTCCAGTAGCACTGACCGTGCCAATCCTGTATGACATTCTCTAATCTAAATTCTCCAATTAGATGTTATCTCATCACCATCTTCATTTTCTCCATATACCTTAACCCAACTATTATTATCTATTTGTTACCTATATATTATCTATCTCCTCCATTACAATATAAACTCCATGCAGACTGAGACTTTCTCTGTTTGCTGTCATATCCCCAAAATGCTTAACAGGGCATAGAATCACAAAGTAAATAACTGTAACAATCAATCAAGAAGTGTATTCTGAATGTCTATTGTGCATTTTACCTACCATTCAGGCCCTAATCTTGATAGTGAGACAATGAGTGGAAGGAACACATGAACAGATTTGACTAAACGAAGCCTCAACTCCATCAGTCAACTCCTTCTATGGGTACAGAGCCATATGAAGGGGCCACTAATTCAGGTTGCTGAGACTCTGGATATAAAATACCTCTCTCCTCTGCCCTGACTCCAGAGCCATGAGAATAAATTGATCCACAAAAGTCAGGGCTGCAGGACAGAGTTGGATTGTCCCTTTCATATTTTCCTTCCTCAGATCTCTGTCGAGGGGTGGGGGGTTCCTACACTCAGCATGAGAGTGCTCCTCAGAACCATGTCCCCTGGTAGCCCAATCTGTATTTAAATTACATGAAAAACTCATGTTTCATAGACGTAACTTCAGTCCGTTATCATCACATGCTCCCTTGACTGGGAAATAGATCCCTACCAGGAACTGGGAAAGATGGCAAAGGAGAAACCAGTGTTAAGACAAACAGCCAGCACAGCTTGTCCTTATCACTTACAGGTCCACCTACTTCTTCTGACATCTGCAGAGGGGGACCAACACACACACACACACACACACACACACACACACACACACACACACACACACACACACCAAAACCCAGAGCATCTCATTGCATCTTTCGGCAGGTCTCTGAATCATCTCTTAGAATTAATGGGAAAAAAAAAATTTGAGTGTCTCCTATATACGGGATCTATTTGCAAAAGCTGGAATTGATTTAGAGATACCTAAAAATGAGACTCAGATTGCACACAATGAAAGGTCTGCAGTTTGCTTTAAAATTTGCTTTAAAATACTATGTTCCCCTTTAATTACTCCCCCCTACGATACTCCCTCAAAAAATTAAAAAAACTTAGGTAGCAACAGAGATAGAAGAAATAAAATTGGCCTTGCATTGGTAATTCTTGAAGCAAAGTGGATACCTGAGACATCTATACAGGGGTCTCTCTACACTTGTGTCTACTTAAACATTTTCATAACAAAAAGTTTTTAAAAATGGAGATTCTCATCCAGTCTATCATAAAGAAAAAAAAATCCCAATATAACCTCCTAGGTAGGAAAACAAGTAGTCAGTATATGGCAAAGACAGCCTCATGTGGGTCCTAGATTGTAAGCACACAGATATATTTTAACATCATTTACACTCTTGGTGATAAGACAGTATAATGGAGCAAGGCATATTCTCAACAACTGTCAGTGTGGGAAGAAACACATTTGTAAAGCTTTATTGTCACTGTTGTTTTTTAATGCTTGATATTTTGGAATTATTCTTACAGTAAAATAGGTGTTTCCTGTCCTGAAGTTATTTTACATGTTCCTCTTGTAAGTATGATTTTCTTTTTTTCCCCTCTGCAGTAAAGTCTGGTAGGGATAGTTTGTACCTGAATTTCAGAAAGATGCATGGAAACTGTGTTGCCCCTGAATTCTCACTGAAAATAATGAATAATGTAAGCATTATTACCAAAAAAATGTAATATCAACTGCAACTTTGACTAGAACAAATGAAAACTAGATGGTGATTTTATATTTTTAAACTTTAATAGTGTTTAAACTGAAAAAAAAATCTCAGGGAAATGTCATAAATAGATATTGCAAATTATCTTCATGCCCACCCATCCCATGCCCCCAAATTGTCCAGCCTATGCCATGGTAGAAGGCGAGAGTTATAATAAATGTATAGGCTGTTCTTCTTAACTCCTTTGCACCCAGTGACCAGTGCCAGAAAGGGAAAGAAAGAGGCTGATCTTGGGAGCCAGAAAGACCCAGATTGGAATTCTAGCTCTTTATCTTCCTAGCTATGTGACCTTGAAAGTCTTATTTTACCTCCCTAAATCTCATCTGTAAAACAGGGAATGATATTACCTCTTCATATCATTGAATCACAGTAAAGTATTGATCAGGGGAGAATCTATGGTTTGGGAGGATAGGAAATTATTCAGAAGAAACTTTGCAGGGCAGCCTGCCCTTGAGGGGTGAGGGGAGGGAGACAAAATATGAAAGAAAACAGGAAAACCAAGGGATAGTTTGCATCACTTCACCTACAGAGGAAGGGTAGTCAAGAGCAAAGGCAGACTGGGCCCAATTAAATTAAAGTTCTTGGTTCAGTCTGTATTGAGCCTACACCAATACCCAGGTTCCTTGTCAAGATGCCTCTGATGTCTGATAATTGCACTATAATGAGGCACTGTGTGAAAATAAAGTAAGTCATAATTAGGGGTGGCACGAGTCTACTTAGCTCCACCTGGAAAAGAATCTGGGGAGAAGTTTGTGACTGCTACAAAGGTGAAGAAAATGAGTCATCTATTAAAGTGTTAAGATGAGGCTATACATCTAGGAAGGAGCTTTATGTGCCATTTACCTGTAACTACTTCTTCTGACAGTATTTATTCAGTGCTATGTCATAAATGTAAGTTCCAGTGTCAGGTCTGTGCCACTGACATTACTTAGAAGGAGATGCCAAAAATAAGCAACACAGAGCTCAAGAGAGAGGATTTTTCTCTCTCCTGCTGCCCTGTAAATGATTCAGAACAACCCACAGGACTGGGTAGAGACAGGTATAGAATATGATGCCAACAGTTCAATGCCACAGAATTATCATGAAAATCAAATAAGAAAATGTATATGAGGTACCTGGAACACAGACGTCCAATACATGATAGCTCACAGAATTAAAACTGCTATCATCAATGTCAACATTGTCACTGGTGCCACTGCTATCTTTCCAATCTAGGTAGGCTGCCTCCTGCTTAGAGACTCTATTTTTTTTTTTTTTTTGCTTTTGCCACTAATACCTACATCAGCACCTCCTCACATGCTGCAAAAGTAACCTACACACTCTCAAAGCATTCAGGAACAATGAGGAATTACCAAAGATACAGTAAATGAAAGGCTTTATAGCACATTTCTGAGAGTGAAGTCTCTAAATTTCATTCAGACACATGTTTTCCCCTGTCTGGTTTCTTCTGGGCACTGCATGGTCTCCTCCTCTGCCTCTCCCTGAGCTGGGTTCAGCCTCACCTCTTTTATTCCTGTTCCCCAGACTCCTTGGTATTTCCACGCCCTTCCCTTCTCTTAGAAACCTCCACTGCTTCCTCCCTTTATTACAGAGGAAGACTTTACCTGGTCAAACTAATGACTAATTTACATATCCCATCTAGCAGCAAAGAAAAGGTCCTCAGTTATAAGAAACTCTCTTCAAAGACAGTATTTTAAAATAGTATGTTTATCACAGCAGCAGTATTTACAATAGCCAAGACATGGAGGCAACCTAAATGTCCATGGACAGATGAATGGATTAAGAAGATATGGTACATATATACAATGGACCAGTACTTAGCAGTAAAGAAGAACCTCATAATACCATTTGACTTAGAGATTATCATATTAGGTGAAGTCAGTCGGAGAAGGACAAATATCATATGATATCACTTACATGTGAAATCTTTAAAAAAAGGATAAATGAACTTAACTTAGAAGATAGAAATACAGTCACAGACATAGAAAACAAACTTGTGGTTCATTACCAGGAAAAAAGGGCTTGGGGTGTGATAAATTGGGAGTTTAGGATTAAGAGATACACACTACTGTATATAAAATAAACAGCAAGGTCCTACTCTTTAGCACAGGGAACTATATTCAATATCTTTCAACAATCTATAATGGGAAAAAATCTGAAAAAGAGGATACATATATATATATATATATATATATATATATATATACACAATTGAATCACTTTGCTGTACACCTGAAACACATCATAAATCAACTATACTTCAGAAAATAATAAACTAAAATAGTGTGTTTACTTACTTCATGTCACCATATTTAGTTCTAACCTCACTCCACTAATCACTCAAACTCATAGAAATTCTTTCATTCTTCTGTTGTCTCTTTAGAACTACTTACTAGCAAAACTCTTCTCTCTAATCCTTTTCTAAGCACCACCCTAGACCTGATATGGCATTCTCATGTTGTCTGTGTCTGTCTTCAACCACCAGTCCTGTGGTTTAACTTCCCCTCCAGCCAGGATGTCAATTACTTAATTTGGAAATTCAATCTGCATTTAGCTGTTGTGAGAAGGCAAGAAAATTTGGTGACAGAATTAAGATTGTGCCAAACTTAACAGTGGGCACCAAGTAAATGCTTATCATTTTGTTTCTCAACGATGTTGGCCTGCAAATAAATTTGCACACGCCAATGGCCACCTGCATTTAAGTGTGTAAAACAGAAAAGGCAGTCCTGTGGGCCAAGTTGCCCTCAAGGTTAAAAAGGTTGAGACATGCTAGCTCCTTTGAATAAATACGTAAGTAAGTACTAGCCTATAATCTATGCTAGTAGATCTAATATCTGTAATCTATGCTAACTCAGCATTTATTAATTGAGATTCATCAAAACACAATTTTTTTCTCATGGAGTTTCTGCATCTTCTCTTTCCCACTAAAAAAGACTCACTTCTAAACACAGGAGAAAGAAAAGGAAAAATGAGAGCCGACATAACCCAGTCAAAAAACTTGGATTTATGGAGTTCAACCTTGAAAATATATTTTTTTAAAACATCAAGCATGTGAATTAAAGCTCCCACCAGGCAGCTATAATTTATACAGCAAGCACTTGGCAGGTAATCCGAGCACACTGTGATACGGGTAGCAAGGGGATCATCTTCACAGAAAACCAGACCCTCTTTGTACAGGCCAGGGGATGAGTAAGAAGCACACTCACTTTGCAGCTATAATAGGGTGTTTCCTATTTAATGGACCTTTGAGAATAAGAGGAACAAGAGAGACCTAAGAAGAAAAGGTGGTTCCCAGCCGGAGTGTAAGCATGAGCCCATGAAGAGCAAAAGGCAAAGGGAATCGGCCTCAAACAGTGACCTCTACCACAGCTGCAAAATTGCAGGCAAATCAAGCACAAAAGAATGAAAGTACAATTCAAGAGAAGTCTTTGGTATTTTTAAGCTACCTATTTCATTTGTTAATTCATTTTTCAAACACCATTTTTATTCTTAGAGATGAGATAAATACATTATCTCCAAAATAATATTTATTTTTTATTTCGTGTTTGATCACAGGCACGAGGGATTTATGCTTTGTCTCTGAACTTATATTTCAGAGTCGAACCACACTGACCTAAAAGAAAAACCTACTTCATATCTGAGCTTAGGGAAAACAGTGGAAGTCTGCCATATTTGCTTATAAATGAACATAGAACAAAAGTTTCTCTCTCACTCTGCTTTCTGCCCCTACGACCCATTCACCCAGTCCTGGAATAGTGTCTGAAATTGAGGATGGGACCCAGATGATACCAACTGATTTCATGCAGACTTTCACCGTCATAGGCAGCACCCCTGAAACATGGAAAACACTGTTTTCTGGTCCTACGATTGCCTGGCGTGATAAAGAATTCTTCTCGAGCAGCATTCACCCCACTTGTAAACACAGACTCTAAAAGCATGAAGTTACTCTCTCTTGTTCTGTTCTGATAACTTGTTCTCTCACACAACATGAGCTCTTTGGACTACCGAAGCTACCTGATTCTCTTCTTTGGGCTTGTGTTTTCTATCCCCTTCTGCTTGATGCTTTTCTTGGAGGAAGCCAGCTCCAAGTTCTAAAGAGTCAATAGTCAAGAATCAATCATGAAAATGAGGAAAGAGCAGCAAAGGAGTCAAAGCTGTAGATTCTGGTCTGTGCTCTGGAGTTGACATAACTGCATCATATGCAAGTTGGCAAGCTGCACTGCTGTTGGGATAAAGACTCTTTGCCTGGAGTCCCCGTTGTGGCTCAGTGGTTAACAAATCTGACTAGCATCCATGAGGACACAGGTTCGACCCCTGGCCTTGCTCAGTGGATTAAGGATTCGGGCTTGCCATGAACTGTGATGTAGGTCACAGTCGCGGCTTGGATCCTGCGTTGCTACAGCTGTGGCCAGCAGCTCCAGCTCTGATTTGACCCCTAACCTGGCAACCTCCATATGCCACAGGCATAGCCCTAAAAAGCAAAAAAGAGAAAAGACTCTTTGCCTTAAAAAAATAGAAAAACAAAACAAAACCACAAAAAAAAACATCGAAGTCACTGTCACAAATCAGACATCACAAACTGGCAGCCCTGTACTCTACCTGCTCTATTGCATTTGGCCAAGAAATATGCTAATTTTTAATCGAGAGATTTCAAGTAACACTTCAGATTTACAGATTCTCTTGAAAATTTGTCGGATCTTATCAAATAAACCTCCATTTGTGCTTGTCGAGAATTGTTGCTTGTCAAGAGAGCATGTCTCTCCAATTTGCTTCATCCTCATCACTCACAACGATGCATATACACTCATCTAACTCACTTCCCTACTTTAGGTTACCTGCCTGGAAGGTGAATTAAGGCATTTGTGTTTGCTGCCTCTGGTCTGGAAGAGGCAAAGGTAGGTAAGAAGGGATTGCAAGGTAACAAAGAGCATGGAGACGCCATAGACACACATCACAAGTTGAAGGCTTGAACACGTAGGCACATTTACAAACAGATCACAGTTCCCATTAGTTAGACAGTCTCCCCCTCACTGCAATAGATAAATAAATAGCAAGAATACATGCGATATATATTTAGATTGTCCATTAGAATTTAAAATCTGTGCCTAACTGAATGCATTAGCCCGTGTTTTCTGTTTATGTCTCCACAATGCCATGGAAACACAGTGCAGCATCCTAATGGGTCTCTACTGCCAATAAATAAACAAAGTCTTTGTCTATTCATGTTTCAATTTCTTTTTTTTTTAGGCAATTTACAATTTCAAAAAGGAAAACAGACCTGTGGCGTTTTTTTTCTTTTTTCTTTCTTTCCTTTTTTTTTTGTTTTTTTTTTTTTGTTTTTTGCCTCATTGCCCCTTCCAGTTTCCTCTCTTGCAAAGTACATCTGCAAGAAATGCAAAATGCACCTTCTAGTGGTTGATGAAATCCACACCAGCATCATCAGCACTCAGAGAGTGGGATTTTCCCAGCCAGACTCATCTTTCCCCTTTATAAAATGCCATGATAATTAAACTCTGTAATGAGGTTCTTCAAGCATTTCAGTCTAACCCAAAGACCACTTAATATAGCTGCTTAAGGGTGAAAGCTGATATAAAACAGACATAAAGTCTGGTGGGGTCCACTCCTCTCTTTCAGTCTAAAAGGCAATATTCAGTCCATTTTTATACTGATAGCAACAAGAGTCACAGCCCTTAAATGGCTCCAGGATGGCAGTCACACGCCTTCGCCTCCCTGGCTCCACAGCGTGTGGGAGCAGACAAGTCACTCACCGCACTGTCATTGCCTAATGTGCAGGGGCAAAGTGAAACCTAAGCTCCAAGTGCCAGAGTACCATGTCTCCCAGGGCAGCTCTGCTCCTGTCTGGCACCTGCTGGCCCCTGCCTGGACGTAACCCAAGACTTCAAAAGGCTGATTGTTATCTGCAAGGAGAAGTGGGCAGATTTAATTGGGTTGCTCAAATCTGAAGCATCCCCTGAATCCAAGTGCAGTGACCTTAGTCACAAGGGGAAGAAGAGATGGGTAGGCCAGGTACTTCTTCTCCGGTGAGCTGGCAGGTGAGTTCCTTCCTGTAGGGACCTTTGCTAACCGACCTGAGAACCTCCCATCATAGGGCTTGACAGTCCAGCTGGCAAGGTTCACTGCCCTGGTATATTCTGGCTGTATCCCAACCACAGACCATGTGCGGTAAACCTCAGGGCCAGGATCTGGCAAACAATGTCTATTTTCATTAGTCACAAAAAGAAGTCTGTGGGCCAGATTTCAAAGCATTCAGAAAATTGATGTCATAGCATTTGTCTAACGAGAGGCGTTTTTTCATCTCGAATTGTCAAGTGCTGAACCTTAAGTCATAAAGCAAGGTATCCATAGAAATGCTTTCCTTGGGTAGTAATCAAGTGTAAAAGCCTTATTTTTCTAAAGTGGCATATAATAACCTAGCCAGCTGAAGTATATTTCCATGTATTTTTCAAAATAACAATAACAACAATATTAAAATATAGTTATTAGGTCCTTACCATGGACTTCTCAGTAATTTCTATTATTATTCCCTTGTCACCAATTAAGCAAAGTTAAAAGAGGCAAATAACATGGCCAAGGTCAGAGAGCTAACAAAGTAGTCGAGCTGGGATGAAAATCAAGTTATCTGAGTGCCAAGTGTGTATTTCTTCCTCCATGTTCTGAGCACCTACTATGATCACCTGCAGAGAGTGGGGATATTTTCTCTATATGATCTTGACTCGTGAATTTCTGTGATTGATTCCATCCCCAAACAAAAGCTCCATCGAGACTCATTTTTCCTTTCTATCTTAGGTTCTGAGAGAAAGAGTCAAAGTACTGCCCAGTTTCATTTACAAGGGCTGCCAGCTTCTGACTGTTTTTGTATCACTGTTTTTGTATTTGTTGTTTATAATATTTCTATGCTCTGCTCTCCTCAGATGATCATTCTTCTTTGAAGTTCTATGTTTTTGCTTTGCATCAAGTTTATCTTAGAAGCAACTGCAAATCTTTTACAAATGTGCCAGGTCTAAATAGAAATGTTTTTGCTTTATTGTCATAAATGTGCTCTGGAAATAGCTCACTTTCAACATAATTATGCACTAAAAATAACAGAGGTTGATGCAGAAAATAGGACTGGAGCAGATGATTCTAAAGATATGAAGTACTGAACCAAGTATACTATACCAAAGAATAGTGATAGTAATACAGTTCTAGCCCAGTTAACTTTTTCCAGGCACCCTCAGGCATGTGCCTTAGCTCAACCTTCTTTGCATGTATTTATTCTGGGATTCTATTTTCTCCTTTGAGATGTCAACCCTTGGCAAAGCTCTAATCTACCAGAGACTAAGACAAATTTTACCAAAATTCAAAATATAATTCAAGGGTAACTATCTTCATCATCAATCTTTCCTTTTTTTTCTTTTTTTTTTTTTAAGAGAGGGATGTGGGAGGGAGGCTGTTAACACAGGTGGAATTGTTTTCACAGCTTTTTCATTTGTATTTGCAGTCTCTCCCCATGACGTAACCTGGAGAAAGCATAGTGGTTCTAGACTATAAAACCAGTCACTTTCTCACTAAAGAGAGGAGGAGCTATGTTTTAAGTTCTTTTCTTGATTTCTTAGCACATTCCTAAAGGCTTCCCTTTTATTGTGAAAAAGCTTGCTCTTGGCCTAAAAATATTAACATGCTAGGAAATGTCCCATATAAGCATACATTTATAGATACATCACATGTGATTAGACATAGTTCCTGGTGCTATACAGCCGGATCTCCTTGCTTTTCCATCCCAAAGGCAATAGTCTACAACTATTAACCCCAGACTCCCATACCATCCACTCCCTTCCCCACCCTCTTGGCAACCTCAAGTCTGTTCTTCAAGTCCGTGATTTTCTTTTCTGTAGAAAGGTTCATTTGTGCAGTATATTAGATTCCAGATATAAGTGATATCATATGGTATTTGTCTTTCTCTTTCTGACTTACTTCACTCAGTATGAGGGTCTCTAATTCCATCCATGTTGCTGTAAATGGCATTATTTTATTCTTTTTATGGCTGAATAGTATTCTTTAGAGAAAATTTAGTCTCTCCTGAAGCAGAGTTGACCAAAATTTGTTTTTCCTTATTGACAGTTTGGAAACATTTCTTTCCGCTCCATTATGCATTACGCGTTATTGCAATGTCTTATACATGTTTACAGTTCTTGTCAACTTTGGGAACATATCAAGTATTATTTTTGGATATGATCTGTAGGAATGGAGTGCTCTTCAAGATTCCCTGTGCAATGGGAAAATCTTAAATATTCTTGGAATTTTAAACATCCACAACTAAGTTAGTTGTCATCTCTCTAACGGCATATCATGAGTTATCTTTGTCAGTGATCAGCTTTTGCATCAAATCAGCAGGAAACTTAAACACTTCTCAATGGGTTCATATTATTTCCTCTTTTCATTAGCTGGATTATCAAACAACCTAAGAGCTTAGACATTAGTTCTTTTTAAAATGTATCTCTATCTCTATCTCTCAGTTAAATGCTGCTGTTGGTATCTTCTGGATCTGACCCACTAGTTCTCATACTTCAGTGGTTCTCTATTTCAAAGGCACCAGCTCCCAAACTTTAGCTATTGTATATTTGACAGAAAAGTCTAACAGGAAAGAGGGACGTGGAGGAGAGAAAGAGAGAAAACAATGTATGGAGGTTAAAGTACCTTATTTTAATGAATTTTACAAAAACACACTATCATGTGAGCCCAATGCTTCATAGTTTTATGGTAAATCTGCCTCTGCTGACATCATTTCTCTATCAGTTGCATAGGAACTACTTTACACTAAATAAGCCCAATTTGAAGCAAAACAAACTATATCAAATAAGTGAATCAACAATAAATCAATACATGTCATATTGCAACAGTTTTGTCCTTTACTAATACAAAAATAATAAATTTGGAAATATTTTTTTTTTTATCGTTTTGCCTTACCTAGGGCCGCACCCATGGCATATGGAGGTTCCCAGGCTAGGGGTCTAATAGGAGCTGCAGCTGCAGGCCTTTGCTATAGCCACAGCAACGCGGAATCCAAGCCGCATCTGCAACCTACACCACAGCTCATGGCAACGCCAGATCCTTAACCCACTGAGCAAGGCCAGGGATCGAACCCACAACCTCATGGTTCTTATATTCGTTAACCACTGAGCCATGACGGGAACTCCTGGAAATAAATCTTGTTAAAACCAAATGCTGCACTAGTTACTTCATTAATGCGAACAATAAATATAAAAAAGAAATTTTGGTTAGTTAGTTAAATAGGCTGAGAGGGTTAATTTGGCAATTTAGTTTCTTTTTTTTTTAATTAGATGAGCTCTTTATCTGAAATGCAAAACCATTAAATTAATTTCTGTGAGTTAAATAATCTAAGTTAGATTATTAACCTGAGTAGATAGCTGTGTTGGTAGTAGACACTGATATATTTTGGGAAAAATCTGTCTCTATTGGCCCTGTCTGGAACGAATTTGCTGCTTTATTCTTTTTAAAAATCAGTAACCTATAGATACACTAGAAAGCAACTCCAAGACGAAAACTGAGAAATTCATAAATATGTAGAGATTAAACATGCTCTGAACAATAAATAGGTTAAAGGAGAATTCAAAAATACCTTAAAACAAACAAAACTGGAAATAAACACACAAAATTTATTGGACATAGCAAAAACTGTTCTAAAAAGAAAATTCATAGAAATAAATGCCTAACTCAAGAAACAAGAAAAATCTCAAATAACCTACATTTATACCTCAAGGGGCTAGAAAAAGAAGAACAAATGAAGCCCAAAATTTGTAGAAGGAAAGAAATAATGAAGATTAAAGGAACAATAAATGAAGTAGAAGCTAAAAAGTCAAAGAAAAGATCAATGAAACTAAAAGCTGTTTTTCTGAAAAGATAAACAAAATTGATAAATTTTTAGCTAGACTCACCAAAGGAAAAAAGAAAGAAACAAAACAAATAAAATCAAAAATAGAAGAGAAGGGAATTCCCATTGTGGCTCAGTGGTCAATGAACCTGACTAGTATTCATGAGGATGCAGGTTCAATACCTGTCCTTGCTCAGAGGGTTGGGGATGCAGCATTGCCATGAGCTGTAGTGTAGGTCACAGATGTGACTCAGATCCAGCATTGCTGTAACTGTGCTGTAAGCCAGCAGCTGCAGCTCTGATTTGACCCTTAGCCTGGGAACCTCCATATGCCATGGGTGTGGCCCTAAAAAGACAAAAGACAAAAAAAATTAATAAAAAAGAAAGAGAAGACATTACAACTGATACCACAGAAATACAAAGAGCACAAGAGATTACTCTGAAAAATTTTATGCCAACAAATTTGACAACCTAGAATAAATAAGTTCCTAGAAACATGAAACCTTCCGAGACTGAATCATGAAAAAATAGAGAATCTGAACAGACCAGTTACTAAAAAGTAAGGTAAATAAGTAACTAAGCAGTTCCCATCGTGGCTCAGTGGTTAACGAATCCGACTGGGAACCGTGAGGTTGAGGGTTTGATCGCTGGCCTTGCTCAGTGGGTTAAGGATCCGGCATTGCCATGAGCTGTGGTGTAGGTTGCAGACACAGCTCAGATCCCACATTGCTGTGACTGTGGCGAAGGCCGGCAGCTACAGCTCCTGTTAGACCCCTAGCCTGGGAACCTCTATATGCCACGGGTGCAGCCATAGATAAGGCAAAAAGACAAAAAAAAAGTTATTAAAATGCCCCAAAAATGTCCCAGACCAGATGATCGCTCATGAAATCTATCAAACACTAAAAGAATTAATCTCAACATTTTTCAAACTCTTTGAAAAAAAAATGAAGAAGGAGGAGGAGGAAGAGGAAGTGGGGGCAGAGAGGAGAAGGAAGAAGAGAAGGAGAAGAAATGCTTCCAAACACATTTTACAAGGCCAGCATTACCCTGATATCAAAACCAGACAAGGACACCATTAGATAAGAAAATTTCAGGCCATCTAATATCCCTGATGAAAAAATATTAAAGAAATCCCCAATTAAATATTAGCAGACAAAATTCAGTAATATATTAAAAGGATCATACACCATGATCAAGTGGTATTTATTCCAGAGATGCAAGGATGGCTCAATATTTGCAAATCCATAAAAGTGATATAAATATTAACAAAATAAAGGATAAAAATAATATTATAATCTCAATAGATAAATAAAAAGCAATGGACAAAATTCAACATCTATTTATGATGAAAATTATCAGCAAAGTGGGTATAGAGTGAATGTACCTTAACACAAGAAAGCTCATATATGACAAACCCAAAACTAAAATCATTCTCAATGGTTAAAAGCTAAAAGCTTTTCCTATGAGATTAGGAACAAGAAAAGAATGCCTGCTTTCATCACTTTTATTCAGTATAATATTAGAAACCCTAGCCAGGGCAATTAGGCAAGAAAAAAAGATATAAAAGAACTCCCAATTGGAAAATAGGAAGTAAAACTGTCACTCTTGACAGATGACATAATATTATACACAGAAAACCATAACAACTCCACCAAAAACTGTTAGAATGAAATAATTCAGTAACATTGCAGGGTACAAAATCAGTATCTAATAATCTGTTGAATTTTTATACATTAATTTAAAAAGTTATCAGAAAAAGGAGTTCCTGCCATGGCGCAGTGGAAATGAATCCGACTAGGAACCCGCTCAGTGGGTTAAGGATCTGGTGTTGCCATGAGCTGTCATGTAGTATGCAGACACTGCTCAGATCTGGCATTGCTGTGGCTGTGGAGTAGGCTGGCAGCGACAGCTCTAATTAGATCCCTAGTCTGGAACCTCCATATCCTTCGGGTGTGGCCCTAAGAAGACAACATAAAATAAAATAAAGTTTAAAAAAAATTATCAGAAAAAGAAAATTAAGAAAACTCATTTGCAGGTACATCAAAAAGGATAAAATGCCTAGGAATAAACTTAACCAAGAACATGAAAGACCTACACACTGAAACGTATTAAGACATTAATAAAAGAAACTGACAATACAAATAAATGGAATTACAGTCCATACACATGGACAAGAAGAATTAATATTGCTTAAATGACCATTCCACCCAAAGCAATCTACAGATTAATGCAATCCCTATCGAAATTCCAATGGCATTTTTCACAAAACTGGAACAAACAATTTGAAAACTTAGATGGAACCACAAAAGACCACAAATAGTCAAAGCAAACTTGAGAAAGAACAAAGTTGGAGGCACCACACTTCCTGATTTCAAACTATATTATAAAACTAACATAATCAAAATGGTATGGTATTGACATAAAAATAGACATACAGATCAATAGAACAGAATAGAAAGCCCAGAAATAAAGCCACACATATATGGTCAAGTAATTTATAGTAAGGCAGCCAAAAATATAGAATGAAGAAAGATCTCTTCAATAATGAGGTTAGGAAAACCAGAAAGCCACATGCAAAAGAATGAAACTCAATCACTGTCATATAACATATAAAATAATTACCTCAAAATGGATTAAAAACTTGAACATAAGATCTGAAACCACAAAACTCCTAGAAGAAAAAATAAGTAGTAAGCCTCTTGACACAGATGCTGACAATGATTTTTTAATCTGATACCAAAAGCAAAAGAAGCAAAAGAAAAAAAAAAAATAAACAAGTGGGAATACATCAAACTGAAAAGCTTTTACAGAACAAAGGATGCCATCAACAAAATGAAAAATCAACCTATAAAATGAGAGAAAATATTTGCAAATCATATATCTAATGAGGTTAATACCCGCACTATATAAAGAACTCACACAACAGTAGCAAAAAAACCAAAACACTTTAATTAAAAAAATGGGCAGAGGATCCGAACAGATATTTTCCCAAGAAAAATATCCAGATGACAAACAGGTACATGAAAAGTTTCTCAACATCATTAATAACTAAGTAAATGAAAATTAAAACTACAATGAGATATCATCTCACTCCTATTATAATAACTATTACCAAAAGACAAAAACTAACAAGTACTGGTTTGTGAGGATGTTGGAAAAAGGGAACCCATGTGTACTGTTGGCAGGAATGTAAACTGGGTCAGTCACCATGGAAAACAGTATGAAGTTTCCTCAAAAAATTAAAAAATAGAACTACTATATGATCCAGTAATTCCACTTCTAGGTATTTATCTGAAGAAAATGAAAACACTAACTCAAAAAGATATACGCACCCCCATGTATCTTACAATAGGCAAGAAACAGACACAATCTAAGTGTCCACTGATGGGTAAACAGATTAAAAAATCATATCACATTTATATATAGAGAGAAATACATGAATATTATTTAGTCTTTTAAAAAAATAATATATTGCCATTTGCAACAACATGGATAGAACTTGAGGATATTATGCTAAGTGAAACTAGAGAAAGACAATTGTTATGTACTCTCACTGACGTAGAATCTACAAAAATGAAAATGAAAACAAAGACAAAAAAACAAGCTCAGAGATACACAGAACAGATGGGTGGTTGAAGGTGGTGATGGGTAGAAGATGGAGTGGAAGAAATGAGAGTAGTTAAAATTGGATAAACTTCCAGTCATCAAATAAATAAGTTATGGGATATAATATACAGCATGATGACTGTAGTTAGTAATACTGCATTGCAGACTTGGAAGTAGCCAAGAGAGTAGATCTTTAAAGTGTTCATTACAAGAAAAAAAATTCTGTAGATATATAAAGTGATGGATGTTAACTAGACTTTGTAGTGATTACTTCACAATGTATACAAATATTGAATCATTATGTTATACACCTGGAACTATTATACATCAATTACATCACAATTTTTAAAATGCAAAAAAAAAAAGGTAAAGCAATTTGGAAAAGGTTAAAACTTCAAGAAAATATTTATATTTATGCATTGATTATTTTATCAGAGAAAGCAATAAAATGTTCTAAGGAAAAGGAACAGCAGTAGTAAGCTTCAAGTGGAAATGGTAAGCAGTTCTGTAGAATGAGACCATTTTGAGTGGAAGACTCTGCTATGAGTTTAGGTGGCCCAGGATAGTCATGAATTCAACTTGATATCTTGGATATCTCTAGACTAAATGGTGAGGGAATCCATTTGCCCTAGTAATTAAGAAAACCGCTGAATGATAACAGTTGTTCAAGCTTTGTTTTCCAGAAATGTCATACTATACCACGCATGTTTTTGCCTGTAATCGCACACAAAAGCAATAAAATCTTGAAACACAGGCTTTTTATAATTTACTAAGACTTTACTATTCAAAATGTGGTCCACAACCAGGCAATGCCTAGGAGCTTATAAAAAATGCAGAGTTCCAAGCCCCACTTTAAGGTAAAGCATACACAACTGTACAGGTGGTTCCTACACTCATTAAAGATTGTAAAACAGTGGTCTTTTTCCAGTGGTAATGGCTGATAGAAATGTTAAGTCAATGACATGATATTTTAGTTAGAAGTGTTTTTATCAGACATGAAAATACTATTCTCATTTTATAAACAACAAAAACACAGACATTACACAATGTTATAAAATTACAAAGTGAAAATCACCTAGAGAACTGTCACCAGATAAACAGTTAACATTTAGTGCAGACCTTTCCAGCATCTTTCTATACCTACAGCAGATTAAAATATTCTATGTATGTTATTTACAACCTACTTTTTCAACTTCAGCAATAATATGAGGACATTCTTCCATGTCAATAAATGTATTTCTGACTCATCATTTTAATTTTCTGGGAATATTCTACTGTACAGTGAAATGTAATTCATTTTAATAGTCTTTTATTGTTGGACAAAGAAAACATACATACTACTCTTTAAAATAAATTCCTAAAAGTAGAATTTCAGAATCGAAGATGAGGCACACTTAAATTTTTATATACTTAGCAAGACGGCCTCCCAGGAAATGTAAGTGGTATCAATATCTATAATTTTTGTCAATTTGATAGGGAGATAAGTGTATCTTATTGTTGTCAAATACCTTTCAATCATATTCAATCTTTAAGTGCTTGTAGAGGTGTCTTTGTGTGTGTGTTATCAATAGCAATTAAAAATAAAAGTGTTCAGTAATTCATGTCCTTTGTACTTTCATTTTACACAACATTTCATTGGGTACCCGTTCAGAAAACTGGTAACCTAGAAGATAAAACCACAGGATGCGATTCAGTCTAGATTTTCTGAAATGAAAGTTTAATTACTAAGCTATCACTTCTCAGTTCTCTTTCTACCTCTTTAGTAAACCCTTTGCATTTTCTTTGTGACTCTCCTTCTATGTGCACTAGTACTTGCAATTCTGTCTCCCAAAGATACCCATTCGGCACTCATGTTTTCACTCTAGACTGCAACCCTCCTGAGTCATTGCACTACCTACAGGTTGACAGTAACTACATCACTCTCTAGCCCAGATCTGAACAGTCCTCCTTGCTTATGAATGATTATTTCCTTAGTTAGCAACAATTCCTATATTTTAAAGCAATGCAAACATTTTTCAAGGTTCAGCACAAATATCAACTTCTTGAAACCTCGCCTGAATACCTGGCAGACTCTTTGACCCCACTCTGCACTGTGGGGTCATGTCTCCATCACTGCCACATTGCAGTGTATGACTGTGTATGAGTGGGTAATTGTTGGGTCATGCACCCTTTTAATAGGCAGAGTTCATATTCCCATCTCTGCTTTCTCAAGTATCAGCACTGAACCTTGCATAAAGTAAGTAATCAGAACTGCTGATGAACAAATCTGTAAATGAAACTAGAAACTACTCGCTAGTCCCCTTCACCCCAAGTTTAAAAAAAAAAATTAAAAAACTGAGAGCAAACAAATTCAATCCAAACAAATGAAAAAGAAAAAATTCTGGGTAAAAACATTTCAGAAAACTATTATTTACCAACTTCATATATTTTCTTAATGAAAGTGCTTAATTTCCAATAAAGAAAATAAATGAACATATTTTCATAGAGTAGAGGGAAAACAAAATTTTCTGCTTATAGTTCCCCACAGCTAATGTTGAGTGAAAATCAAGTATTTTTCTTTTCTTACTTTTCCTCCATTTTTCAAATACGCCAACCATTATTTAAAATTCTCTGCCCATCACTCAAAGAAACAGAGACAGTTGTTCATTCTGAGTTAGGTTTTTGCTTATCTGACCAGCAGGGTCAGGATAATAAATCACTCAACCCCTAGAGAATAATGAAATGCTTAATGGATTTGTGCAGTTACCAGGAAAAAAAAAATAAAGAGAAAAACTTCCAGGATTCAATTCATTTTCAAATACTTCACAGTACTTAAGAAAAGATTGCATGAAGATCATATATAGGTGAAACAGATGGAAGGGAAAAAAATCAGAGAAATGGCATTTCCACTGGAGAAAAAGATAGGTCCATTTTTCAAACTACTCACAAAAAGAACCTTTTCTTTCACCCTTTCTGTAAACAAACCTTGTACATTTCCCCCAACCCCCCATGCACCCCCAGCAGTTGGCTGGCAGCAGCTTTTGTGCTTGTGATGGTTACTGTTGCTGATCAGACTGAAGGCAGCCAACAGCCACCCCAAGCATCACTTACAGGCCCTTCTTGACATAGAACCTGTAAGCAGCCCAGCCAAAGATTCACCGCTCTACTATTGGGCAGTGGGGGAAGTGGGCGAGTTCGGGACAAGGGCATTTTACGTTCACATCTCACTATTCTAATCTCACAAAGGCCAGTAAATGCAGGGTCCTTCTGAATGCAGGAATAAAAAGCTAAAAGAAAAGCACTAAGGTGAAGTATTGAATAATTTAGTTTCTTATCTGAGAGGGAAGAAATACTTTACTGAGTATTTGTCACAAAGAACAACCTACATTGTACTATTTCTTAAAAGTCAGAGTGTAAGTTGTCTACGAAACTTAAAAAAACAGCTAACACATTCATGGAATCTTTTATCCTGAATGAAGAGTAAAAGAGTTTTCCTTGCCCAGCTATGAACTTGCTGTGTGGTCTTAACCAAAACACTTTACATCTCTGTGTCTCGGGTCGCCTGTCTTGAGAAACTGGCTTTTGGCTCAGCTTCAGACTAAGAAATACTGAGGCTATCCCAGTCCAGAATAAAAGAGATTATACACAAGATACAAATTTATATATTATACCAAGGAAACATATGTGAAGCTCCTAGCAATGTGCCTGGCACAGTTATTTACAATTCTTATTTACATCCCCTCTCTTCACCAGAGAAAATTAAACATCTTTTGTGTTTAGACAAAATATGTTAGAATGAAATTAATGTTAGAATGAAATTAAAGAGATTTTTTCCCCAAAGACTGGTATCATTCTCCCCTTCATTTTTGCCTTCTTCTGTTATGTCTGTGTATACGGTCCTAGGCAACACTCAACATTATAGAAATAATTAAAGGATTGATATGTGTACATACATGTGGAAATTAGGAGCCTAAGAGAGAGGAGTCGATTTTGAAATGATGTTAGAAATTCTGTCACCTCTGAACAGGAACTTCCAGTGGAAAACTCAGAATTGCCATACGTGGTAGGCTTGGGTCTAGGTATGCTTCAGTTTTGCCTTGGCTGGCCTGACATCTAAGCATATGACAACATTTTTGCTTCACTTACAAAATTTCCTGGAGTTTACACTCCCTTCATGATCCTGGCAGAGATTTTGCTGCTGAAATAACATGTAGAAACCTCACCAAAACCATGTGCTGCTGAAATGCCAGAAAACTGCCAGCGTGGGCAGGATCTGTGGGTGACAGTCACCACCTCCTACCTGGCCAACCTCGTCTCTCCTTAGTTCCCTAAAGCGTTCTTGGAGGGAGTATCGTTTTTCCCCCAAAGTAAAAAATGTTTCTAGAATTCCTTCTTATCCTCTATGAGCAAGTTCTATAAATGACCTTGCTCAAAAGTAGCCTGAAAATCCTTAAAGTATGCCCCATACAAACCAAAAGCCCTGAATGTAAACGTTCAGGTCTTCAAATGTCAAAATTAAAACCTCCCTCATCCTTATGTTAACCAAGTGCTCTTAAAGTCCAGGACCAGAAGATTGTCCTGTTTATTTGACCAATATCAATTTCTTGTTGAGAATAAGAAGTTGAATCTACTTTTTACTAACATCAGTCAGTTCGTGAATACCTGACTCACGTAATGAATTCAAAGCTTAAAGGAATCATATTCTTACTGAATGAATGAATACTTTCATGAATGGGTATTTAATAAGCACCTCCTTTGTGCCAAGTGCTGTTCTTAAGGCAGGGGATCTAGCCAGGTAGATGACAGTCCCTGCCTCTCAGAGTGAGCAGAGATAGACAATAAATAACAAGTATGTAATATGCTGGATGGTGAGTGCTGAGATCAAGAATAAGTTTCAAGGAAGAAGATGGAAAGCAATGGAGTGGTAATTACTATCCCAGATGGGATCAGGGAAGTACAGCTATGTGAGCACATTTCTAAAGGGAACAAGAAAGCAAAATTTGCACGTATCTGGGAAGAGAACATTCCAAAAAAGAGATTCTGCAGCAGAAACCCACTTAGGGTATTTACAGAAAGCAAGGAGGCCAGGTGGCTAAAGCAGACTGACAGGAGAACTGGTGAGAGGGGCTAAGATCTGAGAAACACTAGGGGTCAGTAAGGCCATGGCATTCACTTCGAAAGAAACTATGAGGGAGTTGGGAAAACAATAGGGGACTTCAGCAAAAAGAATGAGACAATGTGACATATTTTAAAGAAGAACCCATCTGATGTGTGGAGAACAGATCTCAGAACTAAGAGCCAAATAAAAAAGAGCAGCTGAGCAGTGCTTCTTAGGGAAATCAGGAAGGAAGGGAAGAGAAATGGTCAGATTCAGGATGTAGTCCAATGTATCCACTAGATGTGGGATATAGGAGAAAAAAAATAGGTCAAAATCAAGAAGGACCCCAAGGACCTTGGTCTAAGTAATAGAATAGAACTGCCATTTACCAAGAAGTTGAGTAGACGGGGTCAGGGCAGAAGAATCAAGAGTTAAGCTTTGCACCTCTTACATCTGAGCTGCCTATTAGAGATCAAAGTTGAAATGTCAAACAGGCAGCTGAATAAGTGAGAATGACGTGCATAAGAGGTTTCCAGGCTTGGAAAGGTAAACTGAATACCATTTTCTGGCTATAAAATGTGTCATAATCCAACTGGGCTAACCATCTTTCTCTGCAATCATGCTGTGTAGCAACCCCCCACTCTCCCCTCTAAAACTAGATGGCCTACAACAAGAAGTAGTTATTTTTCTAGCTTATAGGTCTGTGAGTCAGCGTGGTTGACTTTATCTCAGACTGCAAAGTGGCTAGATTGGGTTAGGTTTAGCTTTACTCCGGGTGTCTCATTCCTGGACTCATACTGAAGGGGCAGAAGATAGCTGGGGCATGCCCTTGTCAAGATGATCGCACAAACCAGAGAGAGCTAGAGGAAGTATATAATGCCCTTTAAGGCTTTGCCACAGGACATGGCACACTGTCACTTCTGCCCATATTCTCCTGTCTAAAGCAAGTCATTTGGTTAAGCTCGATATCAATAGAACACAGTAACATACTGTCATGCAGTAATAGGAAATGCAAAATCACATAGCAAAGGACATGTTTCTAATGCAGGGATGGCCTGAAGGATTGGAACAACGATCCAGTTTACTTTTCAACTCACACTGTAGCCTTTGCTCTAGCCCCAACTCATGACAAGAGACTTTTTTCTGATCCTGTAATCATTCAACCCAATGAGTTTCTTCAAATGTCTATTTTTGAAAGCCATTTTACAAACATATTTGAGGTAATTATCCTCAGATTTTTCATTAACAGGGAAAATAAGTTGGCATTTTCTAATAACATGGTATACATCAAATTTAAATGCCATTTCTTAAAAAAATGTCTTAGTACCTCTCAAAGGATTTGTGGGGGGTGGGACTCTTTATTTCAGCAAGCCATGGACCTATAATTTTTTTAAAATAGAATAAAATTAATTGCTAAGACTGACTTTTTCAAAAAAGAAAAGATATACAAATTTCAAGTCTATCTTTTAGGAAAGTACTTGGTCAAATTGCTATAAATGTTTCTAAATAAATACTTACTCTTAATTTCCACATTTATTGTGCTGATTATAACAGTTTATAGAACAGCATCAGCCCATGGACCAGACCTTGATAAGCACTGTCCTAGATAGATTCTACCACAACCAGATTGTTTTACCCCCAAATCTTATATTACTGAATAAGAGCAGTTTGAATACAAAACTAAGTTGCTAAAAATCTGAAACTGGATTTGACTTATACCCCAGTTTACTCAACTATTAATTCAATTTGCCAGGCTTTCTTGGTCCCCAGGATTCCATGCTTCAGTTATTAAGTGAAAAATGAAAAAAAAAAAAGAGGGGCTTGTCAAATAGCCATATCCTGCTTTATGATTTTTACTGTTTTTCTTGATTCTTATGGCAATGCCTTTTAGAATTTCCATCCACGCTGTACACACACAAATTACTAAAATCTCCTGGCCACATCCTGAGGCTACCTTAATTGACAGTTATCAAGCTGTTCTTTTTAAATGTTCCAGCATTGGATCTTTTTAAAATGCTTCTGAGATTTAACTGGTGTCAAACTGGCTGGTCTAATTTCCTGCTATGTCTTTAGATCCTTTTTAAAAAATAATTGGGTGTTGAATTAGGGAATTTTTTTCTTTCTTTTCTTCCTCAAGGGATCAGTTCTAAATGTAGTTAAGTTCTGACCAACAAAAGTAAAAATTCTGTTCTGTCCTATTAATTTCCTATACTTGGACTTGCTGTCTCTCAAGTCATACACTAACTTAACTACTCTAGAGTCCAGAAAAAAATTAAGCCATGCTTACTCAGCCCTAATGAAGGGGGCTTGATGGACCTGGAGACATCTAGATAACCTGAATATCAGGTTTGAAAATGGGATTGACTGAACCTTGTCTGGACATAGAACAGCATCAAGATGCCCTTCACGTGACAAAAGAAGAGGATTGAAGAGTGGTGAGATTAGTACCAATGCTAAAACAATAACCTCTTTCCAGAAATGTTATTAGAAGAACATGTACCACACAGGCCCACAATCAGAAACTAAGCCTTCTGGACCCTCCACAGTGCTGAGTGAACACTAAGAAGCAGCCAAGAGCTGAGGCAAATCTCCCAGCTACTCCTAAGCTTTTATGATTATTACTATCATCATCATTATTTTCATAGGTGCTAACTTAAAGCAAAATAAAAAACATTGAATCATTTGTATTCTCTCCCGGAAACTCTTTCTAAATGGTAATGAACAGCCTAAGCTCAACTTCTCTGGCAAAAAAAAAATAATTGGGGTCACATCTAAGTAATGCCAACATATCAAATGATTACTCAAAGCTGCTGAAGAAAACACAAAATCAGTCTGCCGCTGAGCTGAGCTGTCCAGTCAATTCAGACAAGAGTTCATCCTATATACAACTGAGACATAGCCTTTATAACATGATTTTCTCATCATTATACTTCTTGTATCCTCATGGAGGATAATATATAATTCACCTTTTATTTCCCAGAAAACCTCACCATTAATAGGAACCCAGGTACATGTTAAATAAGTTATTAAAAGTCATTTGTATTTTTAAAAGGGGTTTAAAATATTTAACCCCAAAAATTGTACTCACATATGTCAACTCAGTGAGAGATTATCCACATATTATAAAGACTAAATATCAAAACCATGCAACAACATAGCAAAATGTCCTTCAAGCAAAGGATAATGTTTATAGAATAAGGTTAAATTTTGCTACAAACTATAAAGCAAAAGTCTTTTAAAAAAAACATTTGGGAAGGGAGTTCCCGCTGCAGCTCAGCAGGTCATGACCTTGACTAGTATCCATGAGGATAAGTAATTAGATTGCCCTCCATCATGTGGGTGGGCCTTGTCCATTTAGTTGAAGGACTGAATAAAATAAAAGGACTGTTTCTCTCCTGAGTAAGAAGGAATTCCCCTGTTTGACGGGCTTCAGGCTGGAACACTGGCCTTTTTCCTGCCTTTGGAATTGGACTGAAAAATCATCTCTTCCTGGGTCTGGAACCTTCCAGTCTTCAAATTAGTACAACACCCTTGGTTCTCCTGATTCTCAGGCCTGAGGACTCAGAATGAAATTATGAGGGCCTGAGGCCCTCCTAGGTCTCCACTTTGCTGACTCACCCTGCAGATCTTGGGATTGTTCGCCTCCCTATTCATGTGAGCCAGTTCCTCACAGTAAATAGGTAGATAAATATATTCTATTCACTGTTTTTTGGAGAACCCTGGCTAATAAACCACCGTCTCCACTCCCTCTTTGCCAGACAAAAGCCACTGTGGTTTGGAGGGAGGGAAGTGATATGCCCAGCCCTTGAAAAAACAATGTTTGTCCAAGCCAATCATGACAATCCTATTGTTTTTTCCAGAGCTGAGTCTTGTCTAGACATATAACCTGATTCTAGAAACCTAAAGTGAACTCTGTTGAAAGTTCCTGAGAGGGACTTTTCTCTATGTGGAAAAAAAAAAAAAAAAGAGCCACGAGGATAGGCTCCTTTTTCTCCCACCCTATTCCATCTGGTTTGGATGTTGCCCTGGGATGATGTGCTATTTGAAGCAGCTGAAGTCAGCCTGTGATCATGAGGAAAAGCTCACAAGAAACCGAAAAGCTGACTCAGGTTCCAAGCAGTCTGCTGGCCTATTATGTAACCAGCAAGTATTAATATGGCTTAAGCCATGATTAATGAGGCGTTCTCTTAATTTCAGGTATAAATATCCTAAATTGAATCATATACTTACTTCCGTATTTGCTTATTTATAATGGCCAAAAATATGGTAATTAACTGTATGAGAAGAGTAAAGCAAAATATCATACACCACCTCAGTGAGAGATCAGTCAGTGCACATATGAAGAATAAATATCAAAACCATGCAACAAAATAGCAAAATGTCTTTCAAGTAAAGGATAATGTTATAAAATAATGCTAGATTTTGCTCAATAAAAATAAAATAGGAAAAAAACAATGTAAATATATATGCAAGCATAATGTCAATTACAAAAAGACAGTTTCATAGTGTTATAAATTATATAATTGAAATAGTTTGTAAAAAACTATTTTTTTTTTATGGCCGCACCCATAGCCTATGGAAGTTCCCTGGCCAGGGATCAAATCCAAGTCTCAGCTATGACCTCCGCCTACAGCTGCAGCAACAGTGGATCATAATCTATGGTGTCAAACCAGAGATCAAACCCTTGCCTCCACAGTGACCCAAGCCACTGCAGTTGGATTCTTAATCCACTGAGACACAGTAGGAACTCTAAAACACATGTATTTTGAATAGTGATTCCTATACTATAAAAGTATACAATAATATGGTTTGGATACACACCAAATTCATATTAAGAGTGACCTTGGTGGAGAGTTTGGAAAGACGGGATCAGAGTTAAGGGACACAGAAAATTTACTTATTGCTATTTCTTTAAAAACCAAAAAATTAAGCAAATACTTTAAACCTTAACATTTATTCATTTTAAGTCATAGAGACCTAAGTCTGTGTTATTTTTATTTTGTAATTTTCTCTAATAAATATTAAGTAAACTAAATACAATGATATAAATAAGCAAACATTGATGACTTTTATGTATTATTGCATTGTAAAAATGTAATTTCATTTCCTAACATTAAATAAAAACTAACTACAAGGTAATATTTTAAAAATATTATTCAAAACTTGTAAAACTTTCATCCTTGAAAAGGCAATGAGCTGACTGGAGTGAACTGTTGTCTACATGTTATCCTGTCATTAATTTGGAGGGAATGGGAAATAATTCAGTCTTTAAAAAAAGAATCCACCACCACCAAAAGAAAAGGGTATAAGTGAAAAAAAGTACCAGAGAGGGACTTAAAGCACTTCAGAGCATTCTCTCTTTTTCTCCTGCACAATCCTCCTTTTATGTCCGTTCTATTCTTTTCAGTGTCCAGAGAGACTTCATTTTTTAATTTATGTGGACTAAAAAACATGGCCACTTATAGCTTACATATTATGCATCTAATCTGAGAGAGACAGACAGAGATAGAGACAGAGAGAAAGACAGAGAGAGGGAGAGAATTTCTTGATCTAAATGTTACATCCCAAGGAAAGAAATTCAATTGGACCAACTCAATCAGGAGCCTACAGATGACCCCATACACTGTGGCAAGAATTTGGAGATCATGCTGTGCAAATGGCTGGGTCACCAATGTCACCATGTGAAATGAGAAGAAGGTTATGGAGGAACAATTCCCAATTCCCTTTATGAAAGTGGAAGTTCCCCAGCTAGGGGTTGAATCGGAGCTGCAGCTGCCAGCCTAAGCCACAGCCTCAGCATTGCCAGATCCAAGCTATGTCTGCAACCTACACTATAGCTCATGGCAATGCCTGATTCTTTAACTCACTGAATGAACCTGTGTCCCCATGGTTACTAGTCAGATTCTTAATCCGCTGAGCCATAGCAGGAACTCCTGGGTCATTCTCTTTAAATAAAATTACTAAATTTCTTTCCTGGAGTTCTTGTCAGAGCCTTTATAAATCCCTGTAAAAAAACTAGACAGGAAATAAGAAGCAACATTTTCAATAGTACTACATCTTGGAATTATTTTTATGAGATTATTAGTGATAGAGCCTGGTTAACATTTTCTCTCATCTGCTTATAGAGAAAATGTTAACCAGACTCTAGATGCCACAGGTGTGGCCCTAAAAAAATAATTTTAAAAAAGGGAATGACCCAAAAGTATCTGACTATGGAATAATTTTTGGAGGATCAACTATTACTTGCAGCCACTCTGGTAATCACTGCACTTTACTGTTTGTATGAGCCTACATCTCAGATTACTAGTGCTGTGTTTCTGGGGGAAATAGAATTTTTAAGAAAATAATAACTGCAGCACAAATTGTTTATAATAATAATTGCTCTCTATCATATGTTGAAGTCTCTGACAAACAAAAATGCCCAAATAATTGCCCTTCTGAATCTGTAGGAACTTAGAATCAACTTGTATTGGTATAAAGCCCTCCGTATCTTGCTATCTTTCCCTAATAACATTGGTCTCTTATTGTTGACAAAATTGTAAAGAATCCAGAGATGGATTTCCAGCCATAGTACCAATAAACCAGTTTCAGAAAGGGACTAAATGCAGGAACTAGAATCACACAGCAGTTTCTAAGCGGGGTTGGTGTGGAATTTGGACTTTAGAGCACCTATTGATATTAACTGCAGGTTCCATGGTTAAATAACAATGTCCTTTTAGTTCTCTAATTTGCTGTCAGGTTTATATTTAAAACTTATATACAGCGTCCACATCTTCCACGTGATGAATCAGTGTAGACTTTAGCTTCGCTTTGCACAAATGGCCAACCAATACATTTGGCTCTTTATTCCTAGGGGGAATCTCCAGTTGCTAACTTTATTACAACACTTTATTGAAAATGTGTAATTTCAGTTCCAAGTTTCAAACTGTGTTTTATTAGTAAGAATTATTTGCTGTTCCCTGGAAAGTGATTTGAAGGCTGAGATAATTATAGAATCATAGAACTATAAAGCGCATCCAGAGGTCACCTAGCCCACATTCTAGTCTCAAAGCAGACCCGTGCCTTAGCTAAGCAAGACATTTTTCTGGCTACTGTGCCCTAGAGGAAAGGATAATATATTTTCCAAAGGTAGCGGAAACCCACGTTGGAAAATTCTGACCAATCAGTACGGCCCATCTTCATACTGGAGAGAATAAATAGAAGCCCTGCAATCTGAAAAGAGACCTTTTATCACATCCTAATCCTTCTTTCTACCCATCTTTCTAAGGCTGTGAGAGTTCACACTAACTTAGCTCTTGGAGTGTCTAGGCTTTTCATTCTTGAATCAAACTCATGCATCTAAAATAGCACTTATTTTCATTTACCTGTCACTCAAGTTATCTTTTTAAATCTATCTTTAGTCTGCCAATAACATTACCATTCTCCTGATCACTGAAACTTACATTTTAAAGTCATATCGGATCCCTTCCCTCTCCATCCAGTCACACATCCCATCAGTAATGGTCTCATGATGTCTTTCCCCAGTGAGTCTCCTAATTACCATTTCTACTGATGCTGCCCCTACCACAGCCCAGCTCCCCATTGCTTCTCATTTCCTTCTCACCCTCATAAAGCTTCCTAATTGTTGCTTACATCAGTTGCAGATTAAATTCAGATGTGCATAACACAAAACAGCCATATAGGCAGCATCTTGGAAAAAACTTGGGAGTTCTTTTTCTCTCACATTAACAATAAGGCTGACAGTAGGCAGTGCAGGATAATAAAACAGTTCTGCAGTGTCCTGAGGAACCCAAGATACTGCTGGCTTTCCACACTTATAGTCTTAGGGTATTCATAGGGCAGTTTTATTGCTTAAGTCTGTCTCCTACTTGTAAAGTACATTCTCAGGAGACCCACCTTATGACTTCAACTTTTCTTACACTGGCCAAAACTAGACAATGTCATCCCTTACTTCAAAGAAGGATGGCAAATGAGGCTGCATTTTTTAAATTGCTTATTTGTTTCCTTTCCAAGCTGCTGTGTCACCACCCCCCAATAAAACGAGAGTCCTGGAAGGAAGAAAGAGGATGACTGAGGGGTAGGGGATCAGGACACTCTGCAACAGTATCTCTGCCTTCAGACTTCCCAGGGCCAACATGACCCTGATTGCCAAAGTGATCTTCTCAAAGCATAGCCTCAACCGTATCCAAGCCTAACCAAACCATCCCATGCTTATTCACATAGCATCCAAAATAAAGTCCAAGTTCATTGTACTACCAATGAAAAGCTATAATTACAAGGCTCCAACCTATTTTTCCATTATTCCACTCCAAGAAGCTGATATTGAACCACTTGCTATTTCCAGCTCCACCCTTTCTAAGTACCTGGAATTTTCCCTCTGCTACCACCTTCATGCCTTAAAATCCTCTCAATTCTTCAATGTTCAACTCAAATTTTACCTCATCTGAATTCCTGATCACTCCTCTTCTACTTGTCCTTAATTAATTTCTAATAACAGTAACACAGACAGGAGATTTAGTTCACACATCTCCGTGCTAAACTCTTTATACATTTTACCTCATTTAATACTACCAACATTCTCTGGAAGGTATATTTTATTAGCCCACTCTAACAAGGAGACACCCAAGACTCAGTCTAAGAAACATGCTCAAGCTCGCACTGCTAGCAAATAACAGAGAGTAGTCAAATTCAGTCCCACTGTATCAGGTTGATTCCCTCTTTTAAAGCACCAAGCTTGTGGTCTGAAATTTTCTACATTTTTTTTTCCAAGGAGCATATCATCTTGAACTTCCTAGTCCCCATACCTAGAAAAGGCAACACAATCATAAACTGAATGTCCCCTGTAAAAAATGGGGGGTAGGGGGCATATACCTCTATACCTCTAAATATGTAATGAAATTATCTAAATATGTAATGAAATTATCTGGAGATCCTGCTTTGAGGACATTTTTCATTCCATTAACCTTTGTTTAGTCTACTTATAGGACTCTTTATTTTATGTATTATAAATTCCCTTTTGAGAAGGTATTGTGTTGAATAGCACTCTTTGTTTTTAAGAAGAATAGTACCCTGAAGACATTTTTTCTACCTTTTATTAAGAACATTTTCAAACTTAGTAAAACCTAGAGCACAGTATAAGGAATTATATGTGCTCAATGTCCATATTTAGCCATCTTTAACATTTTGCAACATTTGCTTTCAGTACTGTTTTGATGAAGTCATAAAAGGAAAATAATAGATATGATGACATGTCTTCCCTATTTCAGTCTGCAGTACTTGACATACATATGATCACTTCCTTTTTAAATTTTTTGTTCTTTTTTTTAGGGTCACACCTGTGGTATACAGAAGTTCCTAGGCAAGGGTCAAATCAGAGCTGCAGGTGCCAGCCTACACCACAACCACAGCAATGCCAGATCTGAGCCATGTCTGCAACCTACACCAGAGCTCAGAGCACTGCTGGATCCTTAATGCCCTGGGCGGGCCCAGGAATCAAACCCACTTCCTCATGGATACTAGTTGGGTTTGTTATCACTGAGCCATGGCGGACACTCCTGATCACTTCTTCTTTAAAACTATGTATCCTGTACACTAGAATTTAGGTATAAAGTCTTCACTCAATTCAGGTTACAATCTGTGGCAAGAATGCATGAAGGCAGTCTTTATTGCTAAATAGGTTGACAGAATCACACTTTATCCACTGTAATGTACTGAACAAAATTTTGGTATAATATTACTTCTTTAAGAGTCTATGGAGGAGTTCCCACTGTAGTAGAACCATAACAAAACTGACGAGTACCCATGAGGACAATCCCTGGGTTAGGGAATTGAATCTGTGGGTTCAATCCCTGGCTTCACTCAGTGGGTTAAGGATTTGGCACTGCCCTGAGCTATGCTGTAGGTCACAGATGTGGCTCAGATCTGGTCTTGCTGTGCTTGTGGTGCAGGCCAGCAGCTACATTTCTGATTCGACCTCTAGCCTGGGAACTTCCATATGCCACAGGTGGGGCCCTAAAAAAAAGGCAAAAAATAAAAGAGTCTACAGAAATAAATTAGGAGTTTGGGATTAATAGATACATACTACTATATATAAAATGAATAAACACAAAGACCTACTGTATAACATGGGGAACTATAATCAGTATCTTATAATAACATATAATGGAAAAGAATCTGAAAAAGACTATATGTAACTGAATCACTCTGTCATACAAACTAGCACAACATTGTAAATTAACTATATTTCAATTTTTAAAAAAGAGTCTATAGAAATAATAACAGGGAACAAGTGATAGTGACTCAAATGCTTTTAATTCAATTAGGGAATTACCTCTTTTTGTTGTGTGCATAGAATTTCTGAGAATGTATGTGTATTGTCCAAGCATTGTGGTATACCATAGATCTCAATCTTATCTGCGCTCCTCTCTAACAAGTAGCCTCAAAGAAAAATAAGAAAGGGATAAAAGGGGAAAGAAAACAAAATTCCCATCAAGTATTATCTTCCCAAGTGATCATTTATGACAGCTTGAGAATGAAAATGAGACTATACTGCCAACAGCTATATTTTCATAAGTGAAGGCCCCACACTGATTGCCAGTGGTAAAACAGTACAAGAAAAAAGGAAAACAGTGTAAACTGCTCATACAACACCAAAGAGTTTTTCCAGTTTGCTTTGTTTAGTCTCTCTTACAGAATTGTGGAAGCAACACTTCAGTCTGGTTGAGCGGATTCTTTTATTGCAACACAATGCAATTGTTTTCATAGTAACTTGTGTATAAATAATAGGCCACTATCTTTTAAAAATACACTACCCACACTCCAGATACAGCATTAGTAATATCCAAGTGAGAAACACTGTATGGCTTGCCACACATGAAAGTCTGATGTGTGTTAATAGGCTGGACAATGATAGTGGGGGCACAATGGGGTTCCAAGCACATAAGACCCTCTACTTCACAATCACTGTGCATCAGGGATGTTGGTGTGCATATTGTGACCTCACATATGTTTCTAAATGTTTTGTTCATACTAATTACTTGGATACCCATACTACTAACAAATTATAATGGCTAATATCCATCTAGAGGTTATTGCATGCTGGGCTATCTACTTAGTACTTTGTAAGCGTTACCTCACACTTCACTTAATCCTCAAAAAAAGAGCAGGAAATTATGCTATAAATATCATCATTCTCTTTTTGCTGATAAAGAAATTAAGACTTGGAAACTCATACAAGCAGAATAGAATGGTGATTGTCACAGGTTGGGAAGTGGGGGCAGCTGAAAGATATTAGAGTACTAATTTTCAGTTATAACATGAATAAATTCCAATAATCCAAGGTATAGCATGGTTACTCTAGTTATTGGAAGTTGTTAAGAAAGTAGATCTTAAATGTTCTCAGCAAAAGAAAGTACATAGGTGGGGTGATAAATGTATTAATTAATTTGGTTATGGTATATATTTCAGAATGTATATGTATCTCACATCATCACATTGTATACTTTAAATACGTACAGTTCAATTTGTCAATTTTACCTCAATAAAGCTGGGGGTGGGTAAGTAGGACTCAAAAAGTCTATGTAAACAGTCAAGCTACTCTGACTCCCAAAACTGTGCTGTTAAAATGCCTGACAACTTCTCTCCTAAGTTGTAAGGTACCATAGGAGAGAGAGGAGAGGACAAACACAGTTTGGGATCTAAGAAATTATCAGACTTATTCTCCTGAGACCAAAAATAAATCAATCTGCCTCCTTCCCACACTCACTTATTTGCTCTTGTCATCATGAGGTCATCTTTCCCATGTCCAGAGACCACATATGGACAAAGTACTCAGTGCTAAGGTGGTATAACTGGGATATTTCCATCAGCTTCCAGACTCTGATAGTCCAAAACAAGCCTACATTCTCTTTACAGAATCCCCATGAATGCCTCTACACTGGGTAAAATTCACCTTTCCCTGATCCCACACCACTCAGTGTCAGCATCTAAAATTTAGGTACCACGAAGGAGGAAGGGAAAGTTGGGGAATATGAACAAGTTGTTGTAGTCTCAAAGCAAAAAGGTAACTACTGCTTCCCATAATATGATGACTGAAATAACCAAAATTTTCACATCTGTAGGAAAACCTGGCAGCCATATATAAAATATAAAAAAAAATCTTTGAAAATACACACCTGAATTTACACATACAAAATTATGTAAGAAAAACCTCCAGAAGAAATACAGAGGAAGTACTGATCACCAGAGCCTACATTTCTGGGTGTTTGGGGATGGGGCATGAGACTGAATACCAGTTTCATAACCAGAGAACTTGGATTTTAGAAGCCACATAAACAGGATATAATATCTTGTGCCATTAAAAAGTAGGAGGTTATAGTTGAGAATTCCATCTGAACTCAGAAGCTCAGGATTCACAGAAAGATACACCAATAAACCCAAAGAGATGACAATAAAGTTTGTCTCAAGCTAAACTCTAAGTGCAGAAATAAGTCTTCCCAGAGAGTTCATAATTATCCAGGTGAGTCAGGTATGAATTTATACTCCTTGTGATTAATACTTCTTGTTAAAAGTTTTTCTAATTTCAACTAAGATTTCTGTAGAAATCCAGACAAAATAAACATCACTTTTTTCCTATGGGAAAAATAAAAGTGGAAACACAGATACCCTCACAAACTGAATTCAAGAAAGAAATAATATAAAGCTGTCAGAGATGTCAGACAGAGAAAGACAAATATCACATGAAACCACCAATATATGATTTCTAATAGAAATGATACAATAGAACTTACAAAACAAACTAAAAGATTTCAAAACCAAACTTATATTTGTCAGAGAGGAAATGTGTGTGTGGGGGGGGGGCGTTAGTTAGGGTTATGGGATTCATATACACCAACTACTATAAAATAGATGTGTAACAAGGATCTAGTGTATAGCACAGGGAAACTTACTCCTACTATATGGGAAAAGAATCTGAAAAGGAATGGATATAAGTATATGTACAACGAATTTACTTTTTTGTACAACTTAAGCTAATATAACATTCTAAATCAAATAGATACAATAACTTTTTTTAAAAGAAGGAGAGAGAAATAAGCCCTTTATTAGTTAGCACAAATGGTGGCAACTTCAATACCTGGGAGGTGTCTGAGCATGGTTAGATGAAGAAGCATATCTCCCAAAGAAAGACAGAAAATGAAATACTGAGAAAAAATGAGTCTCAAAAACTAGTGTGACTTGGTAGGTGGATTTGAATCCATAAGAGTCCGTAACATAAATCAAAGCCTAACAACCCATTAACAGGCATTGCTAAGGTTCCACCTAGCACTTTGCTGAGAAATTAGCAGTGAAAGAGGAAATGAAGATCTAAGATATATTTCAGAGACCCACTCATTTCACAGAACTTGAATTTGAGGGTCCTCTTGGAGTTTCACTCAGAGTTAAAACAAAAGTATCTCAGACTTCAGCTCAAATCTCCCAACCTAAACAGTTACAAAATATAAAACTGTAAAACAAAATGGAACCTGGGCTAATCATAGGCAAACTCAATATAATCATAACTGCAGACCAGGCTTTGCTAGGCTGAAATCTAGGAGGACTCTGTAAGATCAGTCCTCAGTCTACCTTCAACTTAGAATGAAGGACTTAAATTATCTGGAAAATAAATAAAAATAAGAAAATACCATACTTCTTTATTTATTGATATTTTACATACAAAGTCTAGTATACAATATGAAATTATAAATTGTGTTAAAAAAATAGAGGAGACATATCCAAAGGGAACATTCAGTTTCTCTGGCATTCTGGGACTCATTCCAGTAAGCTCACTCAGGTCTCACCTCAAAGGGATCAATGGGATCAGACAGAGATGGAGAACAGGGTGAGGCTTACAGAAACCAGTGCTAAGAATTTGACAAACTACATCTCTGCTTCCAGTCAAGCAGAGATCTCAGCCAGTAGTTCTGCCCATCTGCAAAGCTGAACTGATGGCCCTGTCCAGTTGAGAAGCTCAATTGACAACTCTGCCTGATTTGGGGGATCAGCCAACATGCCATGCTGGCCGTATAGAATGTTCTATGGGCCTACCTTGACAGGGAATCAAATCCACGGCCTGCCCAACTGCTGAGCATAACCTCGGGCTAACTCAACCAGGAAGGCTGGCCAAAGAACCTGGAGTATCTTACAGCACCATGCAAATAGGAAACCAAACCAGTAGCTCTGCCAGACTGTTGAGAATAGCCTCTGGTCCTGCATAATCAGGGAGCCAAGACAGTGAGCCTGAGTACTCTTAAAGCCCACCTATGGTACCAACAGCTTCTAAGCCTAGCCTGCAGTCCTGCCTGATTATTGAATACAGCCTATAGCTTTGCCCAAGGAGGAGACCCAGATAGTGAGCTCTTCACCATCCTGTGGCATAATCTATAGCCCCAATGAACCAGGAACCCCAAATAAAGACCTAGGCCAATAATAGCAGAGCACCAAATCTGTGAGATAGAGCCAGAGGCCCTACCTGGGCAGGGAGCCAGGTCAGCAACCTCACCCAATGGCACATTGCAGCATAGCCAGCAGCCTACCAAATCACAAAGCCCAACCTGAGGCTCCATGTAACTTCAAGGCACACCTGTAGCCTCTTCTGGTTACACAGCAAAACCTCAGGCCCTAAACAACCATAAAATCCTGCCAATTGAGTGGATTGATGAAGATCTTTCATTGACAAAGCAAACATGTAAGTTTAGAAAGGAGACAACTTAATCATATGAACAACTACCAAGACAAGGATACAAGGATCACAAAAAATAAGGTAAACATGGTATCATTGAAGGAAACTATAAGGCTCTAATACCTGACCCTAAAAAAATGGTTATCTATGACCTTATGAA
Source organism: Catagonus wagneri (assembly GCA_004024745.2). Lineage (NCBI taxonomy): Eukaryota > Metazoa > Chordata > Mammalia > Artiodactyla > Tayassuidae > Catagonus > Catagonus wagneri. Next base: position 1,504,836 of record PVHT020000021.1, read on the forward strand.
AAAGACTTAAGAATAACCCTTTAAAGAAGCTCAGTGAGCTACATGAATACAAAGAGAGACAATTAAATGAAACTAGGAAAATAATGTATTAACAAATAGAATTTCAACAACAAAAACATAAACTATCAAAAAAGGTATTCTAGAGCTTAAAAATACAATGACTGAATTAAAATATTCATTAGAAAACTTCAACAGCAGACTTAACTAAGGAGAAAGAATCACTGCACTTGAATATAAGTCATTTAAAATTATCCAGCCAGAAGAACAAGAAAAAAAGAATTAAAAAGAGTGAAGAAAGCCTATGGGACTTAAGGAGCATAATCAAAAAATAATATATGCATTACAGTAATCCCTGAAGGGGAAGAGAAAGAGAAAAATATAGAAATTCTATTTAAAGAGTAATGGCTGAAAAATTCCCAAACACGGGGAGAGAAATGACCAAATTCCTGGGCCCAAAAGATCCTAAATAGACTGAACCCCAAAAAAGCTAAAGACACGTTAAATTGTTTAAATACAAAGGGAGGATTTTGAAAGCAGCACGAGAAAAGAAACATGTCACATACCAAGTAGACACCCTCATTCCCATAAGATTATGAGAGACTTCTCACCAGAAATTCTGTAATCCAGGACATAGTGGATGACATAGTCAAAATACTAAAGAAGAAAAAAAAAGAAAAACTCAATGTAAATACTATACCTCCCTGGCAGATTTGTTCTTCAAAAATAAAGGAGAGATAAAGCCTTGCCAAAGCAAATAAAGCTCAGGAAGTTCACTACTAGACTTCCCTTATAAGAAATGCTAACAGGCATTCTAAAGCTAAAATGAAAGGATGCTATTTAATACTGTAAAAATATACAATTTTTAAAGCTCACCAAAAGTGATAAATAAGTTGTCAAAGTTAGATTCTCTAATATTGTAGTGGTGATGTGTAAATCACGTACAACTTAAGTTTAAAAGCTTAAAAAAACTGTAAATACAATAACTTGTTATTGGATACACAATATTAAAAAGATGTAAGTTTTAACATCAGTAACCTAAAGTGAGGTGGGGGACGGTAGAGGTAAAGATTTAGAGTTTCTGTATACTATTAACTTTAAATTGTCATCCACTTAAAATAGAATGTTATAACAATGGGATATTTTATGTAGGCCTCATGGTAACCATGAAGGAAAAAACTGGAGTAAATGCAAAAAAAGATTATGGTAAAGGAGTTAATGCATACCACCACAAAAACTCTTTAAAATACAAAGGCAGCAAGGGAGGAAACAAAGTATATATAAAATAGTCAAAAAATGTAACTAAAATGGCAATAATTACCTTAAATTAAGGGGGTTAAATTCTCCAATCAAAAGACATAGAATGATTGAATATGAAAAGCAAAAAAAAGAAAAACAAAACAAAACAAACCTAATGATATGCTGCCTACAAGAAACTCAGTTTAGTTTTAAGGATACATATATTATGAGAGTGAAAATACAGAAAAATAAATTGCAAAAAAATAATAAACAAAATATAACTGGGTAGCTATACTTAGATCAAAAAAAGCCTGTAAACCAAAAATGCTCATAGAGAAAAATATTACTGCATAATGATAAAGTGGTAAATTCATTAAGATATCATAATTGTAAATACTTATGCACCCCACATAGAAACAGCTAAATATATAAAGCAAAATACTAACAGAACTAAAAGGAGAAATAAATAGCAATGCAATATAGTTGAGGGCTTTAATAACCCATTCTCAACAAAGTATAGACCCACCATACAGAGTATAAATAAGGGAACAGTGGATTTGAACTACACTATAAAACAAATGGACCAAACAGACATATATAGAACATTCCACCTGACAGCAGCAGAATACACATTTTTCTTAAACATTCTAGAAACATTCTGCAGGATAGATCACATGTTAGGCCACAAAACAAGTCTTTAAAAATGCGGAGTTCCCATCATTGCTCAGTGGTTAATGAATCCGACTGACAGCCATGAGGTTGCAGGTTCGATCCCTGGCCTTGCTCAGTGGGTTAAGGATCCGGTGTTGCTGTGAGCTGCAGTGTAGGTTGCAGACGTGGCTCGGATCCCGCGTTGCTGTGGCTGTGGCGAAGGCTGGCAGCGACAGCTCCTGTTAGACCCCTAGCCTGGGAGCCTCCATATGCCGCGGGTGCAGCCCTAGATAAGGCAAAAAGGCAAAAATAAACATTCAAGAGCACAGAAATTATATCAAGTATCTTTTCTGACCACAATGGCATGAAACTAGAGATCAATGAGAAGAGAAAAGCTGGAAAATTCACAGATACTTGTAAATTAAAGGAAATACTATGAATTCAACAAATAGACCAAAGAGAAACCAAATGAAAAATTCAAAAATATGCTGAAATATATAAAAACGTAAATACAAAGTATCAAAACACAGAATGGCAAAAGCAATATTAAAAGGAGTGTTTAAAACTATGATTGCTCAGCAGTAATTAAACTGACCAGTATTTATGAGGATGAAGGTTCAATCACTGGCCTCACTCAATGGGTTAAGGATTCAGTGTTGTCATGAGCTGTGGTACAGGTCACAGACGCAGCTCAGATCCTGCATTGCTATTGCTGTGGAGCAGGCTGGCAGCTGCAGCTCCAATTAGACTCCTGGCCTGGGAACTCCCATATGCCACAGTACAGGACTAAAAAGAAAAAAAAAATCTATGATTGCATATATTAAGAGAAAGAAAGATCTCACCTAAATATTTTAACATTACACCTCAAGGAACTAGGGAAAAAACAAACCAAAAATAAATAAATAAGTAGGCCCAAAGCTAGAAAAAGTAAATAGTAAAGATTAGAGAAGAAAAAAATGAGAATAAAAAATTATGGAAAAGATTAATAAAACTAAGAAATGGTTCTGTGAAAGATAAAGAAAACTGACAAAACTTTAGCTAAGGAATTCCCTTCATGGCTCAGCATTTAACAATGCTGCATTGCTGTGGCTGTAGCATAGGCCAGCAGTTCTAGCTCCAATTTGACCCCTAGACCTGGGAACTTCCATATGCCGCTGACACAGCCCTAAAAAGCAATACATACATACATACATACATACATACATACATACATACAATACCTTTAGCTAGAGTAACCAAGAAAAAACGAGAGGACTTAAAAATTAAATCAGACATGAAAAACGAGACACTACAACAGATACAACAAAAATACAAAACATCATTAGAGACTAATGAACAATTACATGCCCACAATCCCAGTATATCTTCCTTACAATCAGAAAGAAGTAACATTTGAAGACAAATTATAAATATCCGCAATTGATTTTCCTCATACAATTTAAACTTATTCAGGCCAATTTTTTAATTATTACTTTAACAGATTTTATTTATTCATAATAATTTTAATATAGTATTTCAGAGAATAATGCAACAGATACATACCCCTATGTGACAAATAAATGCTAACATTGATATATTTGTCCACATTTTTATAACTTATGAAAAACTACAGATTTAGTTCAAGTTGATGCTTATACATCACTCTATGCCACTGTCTCCATTTGCCAGCCTATAACAAATCACTATTCTGATTTGTATACATCTTTGTCAATCATTATACTTTACTCCATAAATTGTGTCCATAAACAATATACAGTATTGGGGTTCCTATCATGGCTCAGAAATAATGAACCCAAAGAGTATCCATGAGGATGCGGGTTTGATCCCTGGCCTCTCTCCATGGGTTAAGGATCCGGCGTTGCCACGACTGTGGTGCATGTTGCAGACGCAGTGGGATCCCACGTTGCTGTGGCTCTGGTGTAGGCCAGCGGCAACCACTCTGATTGGACCCTTACCCTGGGAACCTCCATATGCCATGAGTGCAGCCTTAAATAGACAAAAAGACTAAAAAAATTTAAAAAAAATAAGATCCTTGTCATGACGATTTGCAGAACTATAAGAAGGTTTTCCTAGGGGTAAGTAAACATGAGCTGAAATTTATTGAATGAATATCTTCTAATGTTTTGATAATGAAAATTTTTTTCTTAAAATGACAGTAAGAATTTATACTGTTCCCAGTGAACTTTGAAATTTCTCCTTTTCATACATTTATTCACACTTAGTATTGTCAGATTCCCCATTTATTTGATATCACAAGCTGATAAATTTTAAAATGGTTCTCTAATAATTTTTTTTCAATTAACCCCAGCAAAACAAATATTCTATGATCATTAGTCATTTGGGTTTCCCAGTCAATAAACTATTAATATATTTTTAAAATATAAGTATTTCTACTTGTTCTGTGGTAGTTATTTATGTTGACAGCAACACCTACTGTTACATGTATGGCAGACATCTTTTCCCAATTTCTGGCTTGTTTCTTTGTATCTTGCTCTTTAAAAAATTACATTTTGAAGACATTTTATTCTTAGCATATTCATTAATATTTTACTTTATGTTTTGTATTTTTATGTCCTGCTAACTAAACACTTCATTACTGAGAAACTATTAAAAAGTCATAAAATAAAAATAATGTCTTCATACACACATATACATAAGGATACTATGAAGGAATATGAGGCAGATTTTAAAGAAAACAACTGAATAAAGATTTTGGATGGAGAGATTGGATTAAGAAGACAGAATAGAAAGACTGGAGCTCAACTTCTCTCCCAAAAAATAACAAAATAACAACCAAATAAAAGCAACCTACAGCCAAATGCACTGCAAACTTCCAAAAAAGATATTCTACTCCAGAAGACAAAGAGGAGACCATATCAAGAGGTAGGAGTGGTGATTAAATGATAGAAGCAACCCCATACCTCCTGGGTGGGAAGCCCCACAGAATGGAAAGTACTGTATCACAGAGACTCACCTAAAGGACTGACAGTTCTGAGCCCCATGTCAAACCCCTATGCCTGTGGATCTGATAGGGAAAAAGAGCCCCCAGAGCATCTGGCATGGAAGGCCAGTGGGGCTACTATGCAGGGGCTCCACAGAACTGGGGGAAAGAGGAAACCCCATTCTAGAAAGGCACACACAGACTTTCACATGCACTGGGTCCCAGGGCAAAGCAAAGTCTCCATAGGAATCCGGTGGAACCTGACTGCAATTCTTGGAGGATCTCATGGGAAAGCAGGGGTGACTGGCGCTTGTTGTGGGGGAAGGGCACTGGAGGGGAAGCTCTAAGGAATATACATCAGCCTGCATTTCTCTGGAGGTGACCATTTTTGGGAAAATCTGGTCCCTCCCATCAGCACTGAGAAGTCCTGGGCCAAACAATAATCCAGGTGGGATCACAGCCACATCCATCAGTATACAGGTTGCCTAAAGACCCCTCAGGCACACAGCCAGCCTCTAATCCCATCCAGGCACAAAGCCCCACCCATCAAAGGGATAGGAATCAACCCCACCTACCACTGGGCAGGCACCAGTCCCTCCCATCAGGAAGCCTACAGCAAGCTGCCCTGCCACCACCATACCAACTTTAGCCACAGGGGAGGCAAACACCAGAACTAAGAGAGGCTACAACTCTATTGACTGCAAAAGGGACACCACACCAAAAAACTATAAAAATGAAAAGACAGAAAACTCTAACTCAGATAAGGGAGAAAGACAAAAGCCCAGAAAAACAGCTCAGTGATGAGGAGATTATCAGCCTCCCAGAA
>PVHT020000021.1:1511489-1531232 GCA_004024745.2 Catagonus wagneri
CAGATAAGCAAAGCTAAGAGCTTTCTGCAACACTAAATCAGCTTTACAACAAATACTAAAAAACTTCTCTAGGCAGAAAAGAAAAGGCCACAACCAGAAACAAAAACACCACAAAAGACAAGGCTCACCAGTAAAGTCATATACACATAAATATACTAAATTGTCCATGCACAATTGTGCTACCAAAATCAGAAATCGTCAGAAGAGAGCACAAATGCAGGACACTGGAAACGCACTTGCAGTTAGGAAACAAACTTAAAACAATCTCATTTATAGATAGACTCCTATAACAAAACTTCAGGGTAACTGCAAACCAAAACTCTGCAACTGATACACAAACGATAGGAAAAATCAACTCAAATACAACTTTAAAGATAGTCATCTTGGAGTTCCCTTCGTGGCTCAGTGGCTAACGAATCGGACTAAGAACCATGAGGTTGCGGGTTCAATCCCTGGCCTTGCTCAGTGGGTTAATGATCTGGCGTTGCTGTGAGCTGTGGTGTAGTTTGCAGATGCGGCTCGGATCCCAGGTTGCTGTGGCTGTGGCGAAGGCCTGCAGCTACAGCTCCTATTAGACCCCTAGCCTGGCAACCTCCATACGCCATAGGTGCAACTCTAGATAAAGGCAAAAAAAATAATATAAAATAAAATAAAGATGGTCATCTTGTGGGAGGAGACAAGAGAAGAAGGGAAGAAAAAAGAACATCAAAAGCAAATCCAAAACAGTTAATACAATGGCAATAAGAACATACATATCAATAATTACCTTAAATGTTAATGGACTAATGTCCCAACCAAAAGACATAGACTAGCTGAATGGATACAAAAACAAGACCCACATATATGCTGTCATCAAGAGACCCACTTCACTTCTAGGAACACATACAAATTGAAGTGAGAGGATGGAAGAAAATATTTCATGCAAATGGGAATCAAAAGAATGCCGGAATAGCAATACTCCTATCAGACAAAACAGACTTTAAAATGAAGAACATTATAAGAGACAAGGAAGGGCACTACATAATGATCAAAGGATCAATTCATGAACACGATATAACAATTTTAAATATCTCTGCACCCAACATAGGATCACCACAATATATAAGGCAACTGCTAACAACCTTAAAAGGAGAAATCAACAATAACACAATCAGGGTGGGGGACTTCAACATCCCACTTACAGCAATGGATAGATAATCCAGACAGATAATCAATAATAAAACACAGGCCTTGAATGAAACATTAGATGAGATGGAATTAACAGATATCTATAGGACATTCCATCCAAAAGCAACAGAATACATATTCTTCTCACGTGCACACAGAACATTCTCTAAGACTGATCACATCCTGGGCTACAAATCAAGCCTTGATAACTTTTAAGAAATTGAAATCATTTCAAGCATCTTTTCTGAACACAGTGCTATACAACTGGAAATCAACAAGAAAAAAATGGCAAAAAATACAAACACATGAAGATTAAACAACATGCTACTAAATAACCAATGGATCACTGAAGAAATCAAAGAGGAAATTAAAAAATACCTAGAAGCAAATTACAACAAAGATACAACACTCCAAAACCTCTGGCATGAAGCAAAAGCAGTTCTAAGAGGAAAGTTTATAGCAATACAAGCCTACCTCAGGAAACAAGAAAAAGCTCAAACAACCTAACTTAAACCTAAAGCAGTTAGAGAGGCAAGAACTGACAAGACCTAAAGTTAGTAGAAGACAAGAAATCATAAAGATCAGAGTAGAAATCATGAAGATCAGAGCAGAAATCAAAGAAATAGATACGAAGAAAACCATAGAAAAGATCAACGAAACTAAAGCTGGTTCTTTGAAAAGATCAACAAAATTGATAAACCCTTAGCCAGACTTATCAAGAAGAAAAGAGAGAGGACACAAATCAATAAAATTAGAAATGAAAAAGGAGAAATACAAAGGATTATAAGAGACTACTCTATGCAACTATATGGCAATAAAATGGAAAACCTAGGAGAAATGGACACATTCTTAGAAAAGTACAATCTTCCAAGACTAAACCAAGATGAAATAGAAAATATGAATAGGCCATCAGAGTTCTGAAATTGAAATTGTGATTGAAAAACTTCCAACAAACAAAAGTCTAGGACTAGATGGCTTCACAGGTGAATTATATCAAACATTAAGAGAAGAGCTAACACCTATCCTTCTGAAACACTTCCAAAAAATTGCAGAGTAAGGGACACTCCCAAACTCATTCTATGAGGCAACAATCACCCTGATACCAAAACCAGACAAAGATAACACAAAAAAAGAAAATTAAAGGCCAATCTCACTGATGGATATACATTCAAAAATCCACAACAAAATACTAGCCAGCCAAATCCAACAATACATTAAAAGGACGATCACGATCAAGTGGGATTTATCCCAGGGATGCAAGGATTCTTCAATATCCGCAAATCAATCAGTGTGATACACCACGTTAACAAACTAGAGAATAAAAACCATATGATCCTCTCCATAGATGCAGAAAAAGCCTTTGACAAAATACAACACCCATTTCTGATAAAAACCCTTCAGAAAGTGGGCATGGGTGAAGCTACCTCAATATAATAAAGGCCATCTATGACCAAACCAGAGCTCACATCATTCTCAGTGGTGAAGAGCTGAAAGAATTCCCACTGAGACTGGGAACAAGACAGGGATGTCACTCTCGCCACTATTCAACATAGTTTTGGAAGTTCTAGCCACAGCAATCAGAGCAATAAAAGAAATAAAAGGAATCCAAATTGGAAATGAAGAAGTAAAACTATCACTATTTGCAGATGACATGATACTTTGTATGGCAAAGTCGCAGGGTACAAAATTAATACACAGAAATCAACTGCATTTCTATATACTAACAGTGAATATCAGAAAGAGAAATTAGGGAAGTGATCCCATTTACCATCACATCAAAAAGAATCAAATACTTAGGAATAAACCTACTTAAAGAGACAAAAACCTGCACTCTGAAAATTATAAGGTGCTGATGAAAGAAATTAAGGATGACATGAACAGATGTGAAGACATACCATGCTCTTGGATTGGAAGAGTCAATATTATCAAAATGACTATACTACCCAAGGCAATCTACACATTCAATGCAATCCCTATCAAGTTACCAAGGACAGTTTTCAAAGAACTAGAACAAAATATTTTAAAGTTTGTTTGGAAGCACAAAAGACCCAGAATAGCCAAAGACATCCTGAAAAAGAAAAATGGAGCTGGAGGAATCAGTCTCCCTGACTTCAGACTCTACTACAAAGCTACAGTCATCAGAAACGTACAGTACTGGCACAAAGACAGAAATATAGATCAGTGGAACAGGATAGAAAGCCCAGAATTAAACCCACGCATCTGGGGTTTAGTCAACTTATCTTTGACAAAGGAGGCAAGAATATACATTGGAGAAAAGACAGACTCTTCAATAAGTGGTGCTGGGAAAACTGAACAGCCACATGTAAAACAATGAAACTAGAACACTTCCTAACACCATGCACAAAAATAAACTCAAAATGGATTAAAGTTCTAGATATAAGACCAGATGCTATAAAACTCTTAGAGGAAAACATAGGCCAAACACTCTCTGACATAAATGATAGCAACATCTTCTCAGATCCATCTGTCAGAGTAGGGACAATAAATTGAAAAATAAACAAATGGGACTTAATTAAACTTCAAAGTTTCTGCACAGCAAAGGAAATCCTAAACAAAACGAAAAGACAACCCACAGAATGGGAGAAAATATTTGCAAATGAATCGACTGACAAGGAATTAATCTCCAAAATTTACAAACACCTCCTACGACTCACTACCAAAAAAACAAACAACCCCATCAAAAAATGGGCAGAGGATTTAGGCAGACCGTTCTCCAAAGGAGACATGCAGATGGCAAATAAACACATGAAAAGTTGTTCAACATCGCTGCTTATTAGAGAAATGCAAATCAAAACCACTATGAGGTACCACCTTACACCGGCCAGAATGGCCATCATCAAAAAGTCTACAAACAATAAGTGCTAGAGAGGGTGTGAGAAAAAGGATCCCTTACACTGTTGTTGGGAATGCAAATTGGTGTGACCACTGTGGAAAACAGTATGGAGATTCCTTAGAAAACTCAAAATAGAATTACCATTAGATCCAGCAATCCCACTCCTGGGCATCTATACAGAGGACCATGACTCGAAAAGACACATGTACTCCAGCGTTCATTGCAGCACTCTATACAATAGCCAGGTCATGGAAACAACCTAAATGCCCATCGACAGAGGAGTGGATAGGGAAGATATGGTACATACCCACGATGGAATATTACTCAGCCATTAAAAGGAATGAAATAACAACATTTATAGCAACATGGATGGACCTAGAAATTATCATGCGAAGTGAAACCAGTCAGACAATTAGACACCAACATCCAATGCTATCGCTTACATGCGGAAACTAAAAAGGCCACAATGAATTTATTTGCAGAACAGATAATGACTCACAGACTTTGGAAAACCTTTGGTTTCCAAATAAGACAATCTGGGGGGTGGGGTGATGCACTGAGGGTTTGGGATGGAAATACTATCAAACTGAGTTGTGATGATTTTTGTACACCTATAATTGTAATAAAATTCATTAAGCAATGGTTAAAAAAATGACTCAGGATATTAAAAATATTTTCCTGAAATTAAAACATTAATAAATGGAACAACAATTTTGACAGCGTTAAGTGGAGATATTATTGAACAGGAGGAAGAATTGGAACTAAATGATAATTCAGAGACATAAAAAGTGAGGAAAAAAGGTTAAGAGGCAAGAAGAATAAAATAAGAAGGTCCGATAAACATCTAATAAGGGTTTAAAACTAAAAAAGGGTGCTCTATAAGCGTTCTGCTTACCCTATGCCATTTAGTAGCTATAACAACACTGTGAAATATTATTCTTCCCAATTTATTCAGAAAAGCATACTAAGGCATCTAATCTACACAAATATTGCAAGACAAAGCCTAGATTCAAATTAAGATCTGGTGCCTTTGAATTCCATTCAGTTTTTTTGTTTTGTTTTTTTTAACAGTGAGTGACATTTTCCTCCTACTAAATAAAGAAACAATACTGGGGCTCCATTTCTTAGAATTATATGAAACTAGAAGTTCAGACATGGATAATTTTATATAAGACATAGCCATATATACTAACAAATAACAAAAAAGGTAATCCAGGTATATTACTGTGTAGGAAATTAAAGACAATCCAACGAGCACTGTTATGGTTAAGTGCCCAGACATTTTATCAAACATTATTCTAGGTGTTTTGGTGAGGAAGTGATGGATGAAAGTAACATTTAAATCAGTAGGCTAAGTAAAGCAGAGTGCCCTCCATAATTTGGGTGAGCCTCATTCAATCAGTTGAAGGCCTAAAAAAAAGGAAATGAAAATGCTGATCCACCTTCATGTAAAGCGGATTTCCTCCTACTCCACTGCCTTGACATGAGACATCATTGGGTTTGTTTGTTTGTTTGTTTGTTTGTTTTCTGCTTCTGGATTGGAATTGTAGAAGAATGCTCTGGCATTTCCACCTTGCCAAGTACAGATGTTGGGACTTGTCAGCCTTCGTAATTACATGATCCAATTCCTCATAATAAGTCACTTGAGATACATATTTATATTTTATTTCTTTGGAGAACATTGACTAATTTAAGTACCACTACTTATAGGGTTAAAGCTAAGGAGTGAATAGAACTAGATGTCTGAAATCAAAGAGGACTTGAAGGCAAAGCAGATGTAAGAATTTCACTTATATTCAAAGAACTTGTCTCCTCAAAGTGTGAAAACTACCTAATGTTACTAAATTCATGGAAAATCTTGCTTTAAAATAACAATATAGAGGAAAAGGAGATGCCAATTTAAGACTCGGCATCCTGTTTTAGTTCTGTAGAATTCTATCAAATATTGTTTCACTCAGGTTTCCATAAGAAAGGAATACTTACATTTCAGAGCTGGATAAACATAGTAGGTTAGTTCAGGAGAGCCTTTCCCAACCGTATTTAACATAAAGTGATAAGAAGATAGGCTTTCCAAAAACAGAGGGTTGGTGAGCATCCAATTCACCAGCCTCCCAGGAGCACTGGCTGCTGCCCAGTTTGGGATGGGAAGCATAAGAATGAGAAAGGATAGCAGGATTTACCCTCTGACCCTCAGGAAGAGATAGCACAGACTGACCACTACTGTGACAGCTATAAGATAAATTGATAAGCAATGAAAGTGCAAAAGATTTTATAGGAATTACAATCTGGAGAAAATCCTGTAGCATTTGGGATGCTTAGCAGAACAAATGGGTGACATTTAATCTGTGTCTATATTAGAAAGTCTTAACTTTAAAACAAATTTAACTTTTAACTTAATGCTGTATTTAAGCAGTGCACACACACCAAAAAGTTTGGGGGCTGTTGTTATTTTTTGTCTGAAATATTATTTTTGGACTCTATGTGATTTGGTGAAAACAAATGGCAATCTGACAACTGATGTCTATTTCGGAATATGACTCTACTGAAAGAGAAATGTTCCCCAGACTAGAAAATAATACATTTATAGCATGGAGAATTATATAAAACAATGGGTTTGAAAGATAGGGATTTGTATCTCTGTTTTGGCACTTCCTGGTTGTATAATCATAGCCAAAAATAACAGTAAAAGAAGGTACCATTTATTGGGAACTTACTATTGGCAGACGTTGGCTCAGTATTCTATGTTTATTATCATATGAAATCTTATGACAACCTACAAATTGGATATCATAATTTCTTTTTTTTTTAATGAGACTGAAGTTCAAAAAGTTAAATGAATTCCCCAAGATCACTTAGCTTTTCAGACCTTAGGTTTCTTACCCATGAACTTTGGGAAAACAATTCCTCCAAATTCCTTTCAGCTCTAAAGCCTATGGTTTTCTTTGAGAGCCACTTGGAAAAAAAAGGTCTCTATTATTATTAACATTCCCCACAATGTTTAGCACAATTTATACATTGTAATTACCAACAGATATTTGTTGAAAAATGATCCGGTTTCATTTTAAAAAATCAACCCAGAAGTTTTACAGTTTTTATTACTGTGATCATAGTCTAGGGCTTTAAATAAGCATGCCCTTTAAAGTAAAAGAAATCTTTGTAGTAAACCAAGTAAGACCCACGATATAATCATGACTTTACAATATTTGCTCTTATTCAGGGTTACAGTGCTGATTCTTTCACTGCTGCATTCTCTTAGAAAAGAGTAAAGGAGTATTGTCTACATCTAATTTTTTAATGTTTTGCTATGAGTGTTCAGCCAACAGAAGAGTGGCTTTGTTAATATTTTTTCTGAGTAGGTGTAGGGAATTTCATTAGGAAATCTTTGGCCATGATTCATTTGCTGTCAGTGTCTCTCTTCACTTCAGTTAAGTAGACTAGGACCCAACTAACTCAAGATGCTGGATTTTATCTGGAAACACAGGGCATAGAACAATATCTTAAAGTGATGCATAATCCTTGAGGAATGGTGGAGAAAGACAGATATTGAAAACCAAAAGCAATGTCAACATTCTATGAAAGGAGTGATCAAAGTGCAAATCTGAAGTTGTCTGGAAAACCAAAAGGTAGAGCTACAAAACCAAGAGGGAAAACAAAATGTTTCCTAGGAATTTATGCCCACGTGACAGAAATATAAAAAACTGAAAACTTCAGTAAGTAATGAGAAATGAGACACACATTAAAAAAATAAACTAGAGAAAAGCTGTAATTTCAGACAGTGCTGTACTTCAGTGTTTACCTCATTAGTGGGGTCACGATAATTACCTACTATGTATCAAAGAAAATTTGATATTGGACTCTGAATTAAACTGAGGAACTACTACAGATTTTAAAGAGAAATAAAACAAAACATTATTTGGACTTCAGTTGACCACAAGTAATTAAAATCTTGGAAAACAAAATACAGACGATGGGGGTTGTGGGAATCTACTATATATGGGACATATATTGCTAGGTATAAGAATTGGGATCAAAAGATGAAATTTCATATTCCTGCTCTCAAATAATTCATTCAAGTAGGAGAGAGAAATCATTATAAACAGTTAATCTCAACACAATTTTATTTTTATTTTTTAATTTTTTTTCATTCTTTTTACTGCTGCACCTACAGCATGTGGAAATTCCAAGGCCAGGGGTCTAATCAGAGTTGCAGCTGCAGGCCTGCACCACAGCCATAGCAACACTGGATTGGAGCCATATCTGACACCTACACCACAGACTGCGGCAACACAAGATCCCTAATAAAGGAAGCCAGGAATAGAACACACATCCTCACAGAGAAAAGGTCGTGTCCTTAACCTGCCAAGCCATAACAGGGACTCTAATTTCAACACGATTTTAAAATCACTGTGATAGGTGAGACCTGGTGCTATAACCAAGTTTGGTCCTAGAAGTGCTGAAACCTTCATGGCTCTAGGCAGAGACAATCTGCTACGTTAAAGCTGCCCGCAATTTTCTTAATTATTTTTGCAGAAGATCACCTGCCCTTTTTCAAGTGTGAGATTTGTCAGCAAGGGTAGGATGGCGGGGGGGGTGGGGGGTGGGGAGTGGCTTATGTCATTTTATTGGGCCACGTTATAATTGAAGGACAGCCAAGACCCTCTTCAGGAATGAAGGCATTAAGACCATGAATAATGAAACCACTCTCCCACCCTCTAACAATGGCTAACAGTTCATCTTTACAGCTCTACATCATGTGCTAGGTATGATCCTACATGCTTTACATGTATTACCTTCACCCACTCTAAGAGGTAGGGACAAGCGTTAGTTCTGCTTTTCCGATTTTTTTTAACTGAGGAAACTGAAGCACAGAGAGCATACTGCCCCAGAGCATGGAGCAAGGATATGGTGGGATCAGGCTGCTAACTCACAGACAGAATCACCAGAGCTTGGGGGCCTGACTACTGCTTCATACTATCCCCCTGCCTTCACTGTGGCTATTCTACAGGTAACTATAGAAGATTAATGGTGTTCCCTAAGCACTTGACCTGCTCCCATCAGGACGTGGGTGTCTGTGACCCTTCCCCTTGCATCTGGGCACGTACTGTGACCACTCTGACCAATAGAATATGGTAGAAGTGACATGTGCCAGTTTCCTGGTCCTCAGAGACTGGAAGCTTCTACTTCCTCTCTCCTGGAACACTCATTAGTTAGATATTTGAAAGTCAGAAGGCAAACATGTACCATAAAGAATATATTCAAGGGAGTTCCTGTCGTGGCTCAGTGGTAATGACTCCAATTAGTATCCATAAGGATGAAAGTTCAATCCCTGGCCTCACTCAGTAGGTTAAGGATCCAGCATTGCTGTGAGCTGTAGTGTAGATCACAGATGTGGCTCAGATCCTGCACTGCCATGGCTGTGGCATAGGCTGGCAGCTACAGCTCTTATTCAACCCCTAGCCTGGGAGCTCCCATATGCCTCAGTATGGCCCAAAAAATAAAAATAAAAAATAGAATACACTCAAGAGCAGTGATCCCTAAGATGTCATTAAGAAATTTGACTGCCTTGTTGAGGAGACCACATGTAGAGACACTGCGTTTTCAGTGAGACTACATGGAGAAAGGGAGGAAACATTTGAGTCTGGCCTTCCAGCTAGCCCCTGCAAGGCAACAAGGGTGCTTTTAGTCCCTCCAGACCATCCAGACCTTCTGCTGGATGTCAGTGAGTGACTCCAGTCAACACAAAGTGGAGCCGAAGCTGATCACTATCCCAATGCTAATGCTCAAAATCAGAATACATTAAAAAAAAAAAAGGTTATTTTAAATGACTGAGGTTTGGAGTTGTTACTCAGCACTAAGCTGCCAGAACGGAGATACTGACTTGGGATCTGGCATAACATTCTTCCCACTGATAAGAGACAGAAATCCCTGGAATCAGTCAGTGATATAAGAGAGAAAGAGCAGAGCTCCTGTGTGAGAGAGGGGATGGGGGTGGGGGAAGGGGACAGGGAGGGAGAGAGGGAGAAGAGAGAAAAAGAGAGAGAGATCTCCAAAGAATGTATATCTTTGTACTCTAGTGGTTACCTTCAACTTTTTTCTGCATGAGTCCTTCCTGTTATCTATAAATCTTCAGTTACAGTTTTATAAAATCTTAGAGCTAGATTAAAGGAAAAAGTACAGCGGTAAAGGGACAAAATAAGCAAATAGTCATTCCCCACACTCTGTAGACACAAGTAGATCAAAATAACTCTGTGTCACATGAAAGAATTCCCCCAGATCTTAGCTCAGATGGCTTAAAGTCAAATTCCAAGTCTATGAATTACTTGTTTTATTCCCTTGGCTAAATTACTTAAACCTTTGTGACTCAGTGATCCATCTACAAAATTTAAGTTGGTACTGACTCCTTTATGCCTTCTATCCCCATCATCAAGGGGTAACAAAGAGCATCAGAGTTCTTCCCCATTCATCCCCTCAACACAAATAGCCTTCCTATGGATATCTGCCTTGAGTACCAACTTGGTTTGAGGAGGATGGAGATAATGATCTAGAAACCTGGAGAATGATCAAAATGCCACCTAGATGGTGTCATGAGGAACACCCAAGGGTCAGAGGGTAGCATTAAGTCTTAATAGAACAAGTAGATCAAAATGACATTATGTCCGATCTGTAACTATAGAGGGGTAGGGAGAGGGGTGGATAGAAAAAGATGGGTTGGAGGAGGAAGCAAGAGGCAGACCCTAAAAAGCCTCATTTCCCATGCCAAATAGCCTGGACTTGGTTGTGACAGCACAAGGGGTACAATAATGAAGTCTGAAATTGTAGACATTTCATAATTACGACATCTTCATATGAAATTTGTGAGACAACTAGGGAAGGTACTGGTTTACCATCATAAACAAGGAAACTGGTCTAGAGGTTCAGCCACTAGGACTCAACGTGTTTGCCTTTTGACTTTGAAAAATAAAGTGTTGGTGGTAGGAACCACTCAACACATGCAGATGTCAAGAGAACAGTTATTTTTTTTATGTCCTTTTTCTTACCACCCTGCAATTTCACTGTAGGTAAAAACAAAAATCAAACAAACAGAAACAATAAATATATTCCAGGCAATCCAGCTCATTTACCTAGTTTATCTCCCACATTACAGTAATGAAACCAAACAGAAGTGGTGGTCAATTTTACATGCCAAGATTTTCCAAATGATTCCTCCCAGCAAAATACTTCTGTCTTATGGCCTTTGTTCAAATGAGACAATATCTCAATTGTTCATATAAAAAATAGCAAAGGACTTTGATGATTAAATCACATATCAGGGCTTAGGGTAGAAAAATCCACATTACATCCTAACAACAAGGTATCACAAAGGGTTTAATAATCAGCTTATCTTGCCCTTTGTTGGCAATGTGAATGAAATTCACATCCTTTCCTGAGCAAAGAGACTTCAAAATCCAAGTCTGTCTCATTTGCCCTAAACTTGTATGTTTCAATTTTACCTACATTGCTTCATTCAAAACTATTAAGGAATCAAAGAAAAGACAGTCATATCTCTACAATCATTAACCTTTAAAGTTTCTAACCCAGAGAGAGTTCATTCACAATACTCAGAAAGCTTTACTAGGAATATTGGAATTTTTCAATAATATCAGACTTATGTTTTCACCAGTATCCCTTTATTTTTCTGATATTAAAGTCCACAAACAAACAAACAAAACCTAGAACCTTCACTAACATGAACAACACAGGAGTGTGCAGGGGCTTCCTCATCTGAGGAAGAAAGAACAAACAAAAGATAACTACCTCTATTACTCTTTTGTGACCAGAAATTCATCAGATGAAAGGAAATGGAGTTTCAGACCATTCCCAACTGTCTTTATTCTATGACCTCTCACTCCTTACTCTCATCATAACAAAACAAAAAGTAAAAAAGCAACCATCATCTCTTTTCTAGAAAGTATTGGAAAATGAACACTTTGTAATTACTACTTTCTTTTCAGAAAAAGATGCCCTTATTTTGCAGCCATCCCTCACAGACCCCCTCACGTTCTCTCTCACCAAACCCTCTCACCACTGCCACTACTGACTCCTTTATTAAGTGCTTAGATACTCCCTTAAGTTATATGGTCCTCAGCTCCCCCTTCATTGCCCCTGCCTTAAACAGTCCAAACCACTCTTTGATGGCTGTCTGTTCAATTCATTTTCCATGTGAAGAATCAGCACTGTCTTTCCAAACTGTAAGCCTCACTATAAACCTTCCCATTTCAAAATTCTTCTAAGATAATCCTAAAATTCTTCAAACTACATGTTAAACTCCTTAATATGGTCCTCTATCACTATCTATAACTTAGCTGTAACTCCAGCCCCAGAGTAGAGGTGTACCACAACTGAAAGAATTTATTTTCATCACAGGAAGCCATTAGAGGTGGACTAGAAGCAAGTCCAAGCAACTGTTTAGCTTAGGTTTCAGTCTTTGATGATCCATACTTAAGAGAGAGTAAAGTCAGGTCCTTCAACAGGCCTGAGGTCCTCAGTCTAGAATTTGAGGTTATCACACAGGGTTACATGAACTGGATATTGTGCTTGCCTTTCCAATATAAACATTTTCCCATTGGAGAATATGTCTTCAATTCTCCCATTTCTCCTTTCTCCTTATTTCGAGAAGTAACTCTGAAGCTTGACCTGGATTGAACTCAGGAGGTTCTGGTCAGTCTAAAGCAATCTTGGCCATGGCATCCCTTTTGCTTCAGGGATGTATATATAACTGGGCCCTAATCCAAGCAGCCCAGAGCATTTCTCTGGCCCCAAGGATTGCTTCAGAGGCAGGCACACAATCTAAGATGCTACAATCATCACGCAGGTTTGGACTCTGATGAATGTGGGCAAGCATTCTGTCTCCTCCCCTGTCTAAAAAGAAGGAAACAAGTGTTATGGAGCTGCTGGCAGCTACTCTGACACTTAGGGAAAGTCAGACAAAGGATAAATCCAATGCATATGTGGGTGGGGAGCAAAGCGGGATGTTCAGATAACCACAGGAAAATGGAACTTCATTCCTGAGGACATTATGGTGTTGATTACATGAGCCAATAAATTCTCTTTACTCAGACCTACCACCTAAACTACCCTAACTTATCCAGTATCCTCTCACTCGTCCCTCTCCAACACAGTCCCTTATTCCTCGTACATTCTTGCCTCTCTGCATCCCCACTCGACCTATTTTATCTCTGGGTCGCAGTAGAGGCTATGAGCATTTAGTTCCTTTTTCAGAGCCAGTTGGGACCTAGAAGTGAATATATGCTTCCGACCCTGTGGAGAGAAGGTAAGAGGCTCTTCTAGTGCAATGATATCTTAGAGACTATTAGACTTTTATTCTCCCTATCTCCAGCACAACTACTACGTTAAAAATGTTTAGTTTTTGGAGTTCCCTTGGTGGCTCAGTGGTTAACGAATCTGACTAAGAACCATGAGGTTGCAGGTTCTGTCCCTGGCCTTGCTCAGTGGGTTAAGGATCCGGCGTTGCCATGAGCTGTGGTATAGGCTGCAGACGCAGCTCGGATCCCGCGTTGCTGTGGCTGTGGCCTAGGCCGGCAGCTACAGCTCCTATTAGACCCCTAGCCTGGGAACCTCCATATGCTGCAGGTGCAGCTCTACATAAAAGGCAAAAAGACATCAAAAAAAAAATGTTTAGTCTTGGTCAATGTGACTTGCACTCCGCAAGGTCCCCTCTGTCAACCTGACTTCAGTTTACAGGAAGACCAGGGAAAAAAAGAAAGGAAGGAAGGAAGGAAGGAAGGAAGGAAGGAAGGAAGGAAGGGAGAAAGAAAGGGAGGGAGGGAGGGAGAGAGGAAGGAAAGAAGGAGAGGGAGGGAGGAAGGAAGGAGTAAGCAAATTGCTCATGGTATCATGAAAAGAAGGGCTGGTAAACAGGTCTCTGCCCTTTTTTTTTTTTTTTTTTTGCCTTTTGTCATTTTAGGGCTGCACCTGCGGCATATGGAGGTTCCCAGGCTGGGGGTCTAACAGGAGCTGTAGCCACTGGCCTATGCCGCAGCCACAGCAACGCAGGATCTGAGCCGCATCTGAGACCTACACCACAGCTCAAGGCAATGCCAGATCATTAACCTACTGAGCAAGGCCAGCGATTGAACCCGCAACCTCATGGTTCCTAGTCGGATTTGTTAACCACTGCACCACGATGGGAACTCCCATCTCTGCCTTTCCATATATCCTTCACGCTGCCCAGAATCTTCACACTGGGATTCAGGCCTTACATCTGTTGGCTCACCTTTTAAGATTTAGCAAGGATGGAGGTTATGAAGCCAAGAGTACAACTGAGCATTCTCTCCATCATGTTTCACATTCTTATATAGACTTCTATCACAGCTCTTGTCTTTCTTCTTCACACTTACTTGTGCTCAGTTCTGACTCCCATACCAGACCCAGATGATAAATGTCACTTGAAAGAAAAGTCTTAGTCATATATAGTAAAGGCTCTAAATGTTTTTGTATGCTAAATCACAACTATAAGGTAAAATATGGAAAGAATTACCTTTACACTTCTTCTGTAAAACAAGTTTCCAGTGAATATTATAGACAGTGGGAGAAAGAGTGCTTTAAAGAAGACAATGTCTGAACTCTTATGAGAATGTAAACAAAGAACTTTCCACTCATGCCTGAGACATGCGACCTTTGTGCTAAATCACTGAGACTCAGCAATCCACACAGCAGACTTCCTGCCAAACCCAATTTATTTTAATAGCCTTAATAAACTAATTTGATTAATCACTTCACCAATCACAAAGCTGCTTCATTAAAATGTAAGCTAACAAATGCCATCCCTCTCCCAAATTCTTTCAAAATCTTGACTTTTGTTTTTTCAAGAGGATGCACTGCCAACTACAACTCTTTCTTGGGCAGCAAGAAATAAATTCATCTTTATCTTTCAGATTTGAGCCAGGAGTCTTTTTTTCCCCCCTTGGGAATTTATTTATTTATTTTCACTACTTAATTAATTTTATTACAATTATAGATGTACAAAAATCATCACAACACAATTTGATAGCATTTCCATCCCAAACCTTCAGTGCATCGCCCCAACCCCCAGATTATCTCATTTGGAAACCACAGGTTTTCCAAAGTCCATGAGTCACTATCTGCTCTGCAAAGAAGTTCATTGTGGCCTTTTTTTAGTTTCCACAGGTAAGCAGTAGCATTGGATATTGGTGTCTAATTGTCTGACTGGTTTCACTTCGCATGATAATTTCTAGGTCCATCCATGTTGCTATAAATGTTGTTATTTCATTCCTTTTAATGGCTGAGTAATATTCCATTGTGGGTATGTACCATATCTTCCCTATCCACTCCTCTGTCGATGGGCATTTAGGTTGTTTCCATGACCTGGCTATTGTATAGAGTGCTGCAATGAACGCTGGAGTACATGTGTCTTTTCGAGTCATGGTTTCCTCTGGATAGATGCCCAGGAGTGGGATTGCTGGATCAAATGGTAATTCTATTTTGAGTTTTCTAAGGAATCTCCATACTGTTTTCCACAGTGGTCACACCAATTTGCATTCCCAACAACAGTGTAATGGGGATCCTTTTTCTCCACACCCTCGCTAGCACTTATTGTTTGTAGACTTTTTGATGATGGCCATTCTGGCCGGTGTAAGGTGGTACCTCATAGTGGTTTTGATTTGCATTTCTCTAATGAGGAGCTTTATTGAACAACTTTTCATGTGTTTTTTGGCCATCCATATGTTTTCTTTGGAGAATTGCCTGTTTGGATCTTCTGCCCATTTTTTGATGGGGTTGTTTATTTTTTTGGTATTGAGTTGTAGGAGGTGTTTGTAAATTTTGGAGATTAATTCCTTGTCAGTCGATTCATTTGCAAATATTTTCTCCCATTCTGTGGGTTGTCATTTCGTTTTGTTTAGGGTTTTCTTTGCTATGAAGAAACTTTTAAGTTTAATTAAGTACCGTTTGTTTATTTTTCTTTTTATTGTCCCTACTCTGACAGATGGATCTGAGAAGATGTTGCTATCATTTATGTCAGAGAGTGTTTGGCCTAGGTTTCCTCTAAGAGTTTTATAGTATCTGGTCTTATATCTAGATCTTTAATCCATTTTGAGTTTATTTTTGTGCATGGTGTTAGGAAGTGTTCTAGTTTCATTGTTTTACATGTGGCTGTCCAGTTTTCCCAGCGCCAGTTATTGAAGAGGCTGTCTTTTCTCAGATGTATATTCTTGCCTCCTTTGTCATGGATTAGTTGACTATAGGTGTGTGGGTTTAATTCTGGGCTTTGTATCCTGTTCCACTGATCTATATTTCTGTTTTTGTGCCAGTATCATACAGTTTTGATGACTGTAGCTTTGTAGTAGAGTCTGAAGTCAGGGAGCCTGATTCTTCCAGCTCCATTTTTCTTTTTCAGGATGTCTTTGGCTATTCTGGGTTTTTTGTGCTTCCAAACAAACTTTAAAATATTCTGTTCTAGTTCTGTGAAAAATGTCTTTGGTAATATGAAGGTAATTGCATTGAATCTGTAGATTGCCTTGGGTAGTATAGTCATTTTGATAATATTGACTCTTCCAATCCAAGAGCATGGTATGTCTTTCCATCTATTCATGTCATCCTTCATTTCTTTCATCAGTGTCTTAGAGTTTTCAGAGTACAGGTCTTTTGTCTCTTTAGGTAGGTTTATTCCTAAGTATTTGATTCTTTTTGATGTGATGGTAAGTGGGATCGCTTCTCTAATTTCTCTTTCTGGTCTTTCATTGTTAGTATATAGAAATGCAGTTGATTTCTGTGTATTAATTTTGTATCCTTCAACTTCGCCAAATTCATTGATGAGCTCTAACAGTTTTCTGGTAGAGTCTTTAGGATTCTCTAGGTATAGTATCATGTCATCTGCAAATAGTGATAGTTTTACTTCTTCTTTTCCAATTTGGATTTCTTTTATTTCTTTTTCTTCTCTGATTGCTGTGGCTAGAACTTCCAAAACTATGTTGAATAGTAGTGGCGAGAGTGGACATCCCTGTCTTGTTCCTGATCTCAGCGGGAATTCTTTCAGCTTTTCACCACTGAGAATGATGTTAGCTCTGGGTTTGTCATAGATTGCCTATATTATGTTGAGGTAGGTTCCCTATATGCCCATTTTCTGAAGGGTTTTTAATCAGAAATGGGTGTTGGATTTTGTCAAAGGCTTTTTCGACATCTGTGGAGAGGATCATATGGTTTTTATTCTCCAGTTTGTTAACGTGGTGTATCACACGGATTGATTTGCGGATATTGAAGAATCCTTGCATCCCTGGGATAAATCCCACTTGATCATGATGTACAGTCCTTTTAATGTATTGTTGGATTCAGTTGGCTAGTATTTTGTTGAGGATTTTTGAATGTATATCCATCAGTGAGATTGGCCTGTAATTTTCTTTTTTTGTGTTATCTTTGTCTGGTTTTGGTATCAGGGTGATTGTTGCCTCATAGAATGAGTTTGGGAGTGTCCTTTCCTCTGCAATTTTTTATAAGAGTTTCAGTATAGGTGTTAGCTCTTCTCTAAATGTTTGAGAGAATTCACCTGTGAAGCCATCTGGTCCTGGACTATTGTTTGTTGGAAGTTGTTTAATCACAGTTTCAACTTCAGAACTTGTGACTGGTCTATTCATCTTTTCTATTTCATCTTGGTTTAGTCTTGGAAGATTGTACTTTTCTAAGAATGTGTCCATTTCTTCTAGGTTTTCCATTTTATTGCCATATAGTTGCATAGAGTAGTCTCTTATGATCTTTTGTATATCTGTGATGTCTGTTGTTACTTCTCCTTTTTCATTTCTAATTTTATTGATTTGTGTCCTCTCTCTTTTCTTCTTGATAAGTCTGGCTAAGGGTTTATCAATTTTGTTGATGTTTTCAAAGAACCAACTTTTAGTTTCATTGATCTTTTCTATGGTTTTCTTCATTTCTATTTCATTGATTTCTGCTCTGATCTTTATGATTTCTTGTCTTCTACTAACTTTAGGTCTTGTCAGTTCTTCCCTCTCTAGCTGCTTTAGATGTAAAGTTGGGTTGTTTATTTGAGCTTTCTATTGTTTCCTGAGGTAGGCTTGTATTGCTATAAACTTTCCTCTTAGAACTGCTTTTGCTGCATTCTAGAGGATTGGAGTGTTTTATCTTTGTTGTCATTTTCTTCTAGGTATTTTTTAATTTCCTCTTTGGTTTCTTCAGTGATCCATTGGTTGTTTAGTAACATGTTGTTTACTCTCCGTATTTTTGTATTTATTTGCCATTTTTTTCTTTTTGATTTCCAGTCGTATAGCATTGTGGTCAGAGAAGGTGCTTGATATGATTTTAATGTTCTTAAAGTTACGAGGCTTGATTTGTAGCCCAGGATGTGATCAATCTAGAGAGTGCTCTGTGCACACTTGAGAAGAATGTGTATTCTGTTGCTTTTGGATGGAATGTCCTATAGATATCTATTAATTCCATCTGATCTAATGCTTCGTTCAGGGCTTGTGTTCCTTATTGATTTTCTGTCTGGATGATCTATCCATTGCTGTAAGTGGGGTGTCGAAGTCACCCACTATGATTGTGTTATTGTTGACTTCTCCTTTTAAGGTTGTTAGCAGTTGCCTTATATATTGCAGTGATTCTATGTTAGGTGCAGAGATATTTAAAATTGTTATATCTTGTTCGTGAATTGATCCTTTGATCATTATATAGTGCCCTTCCTTGTCTCTTAAAATGTTCTTCATTTTAAAGTCTGTTTTGTCTGATAGGCGTATTGCTACTCCGGCGTTCTTTTGATTCCCGTTTGCATGAAATATTTTCTTGAATCCTCTCACTTTCAATTTGTATGTGTTCCTAGAAGTGAAGTGGGTCTCCTGAAGACAGCATATATATAGGTCTTGTTTTTGTACCCATTCGGCTAGTCTCTGTCTTTTGTTGGGGCATTCAGTCCATTAACATTTAAGGTAATTATTGATATGTATGTTCTTATTGCCATTGTATTAACTGTTTTGGATTTGTTTTTGTTGCTCTTTTTTCTTCCCTTCTTCTCTTGTTGTCTCCTCTCACAAGATTACTATCTTTAATGTTGTATTTGAGTTGATTTTTCTTATATGTTTGTGTATCAATTGTAGATTTCTGGTGTGCAGTTACCCTGAAGTTTTAATATAGGAGTCTATATACAAATGAGATTGTTTTAAGTTGTTGGTTTCTTGGTTTTTTTTTTTTGCCTTTTTTGTCATTTTATGTCCGCACCCGCGGCATGTGGAGGTTCCCAGGCTAGGGGTCGAATCGGAGCTCTAGCCACCGGCCTACGCCACAGCCACAGCAACGCAGGATCCGAGCCATTTCTGCAACCTACACCACAGCTCACAGCAATGCCAGATCGTTAACCCACTGAGCAAGGGCAGGGATCGAACCCGCAACCTCATGGTTCCTAGTCAGATTCGTTAACCCATGCGCCACAATGGGAACTCCAAGTTGTTGGTTTCTTAATTGCAAGTGTGTCTCCAGTGTCCTGCATTTGTGCTCTCTTCTCACGATTTCTGATTTTGGTAGCACAATTGTGCATGGACAATTTAGTATATTTATGTGTATATGACTTTACTGGTGAGCCTTGTCTTTTGTGGTGTTTTTGTTTCTGGTTGTGGCCTTTTCTTTTCTGCCTAGAGAAGTTTTTTAGTATTTGTTGTAAAGCTGATTTAGTGTTGCAGAAAGCTCTTAGCTTTGCTTATCTG
>PVHT020000021.1:1534369-1583259 GCA_004024745.2 Catagonus wagneri
TTCTGGGAGGCTGATAATCTCCTCATCACTGAGCTGTTTTTCTGGGCTTTTGTCTTTCTCCCTTATCTGAGTTAGAGTTTTCTGTCTTTTCATTTTTATAGTTTTTTGGTGTGGTGTCCCTTTTGCAGTCAATAGAGTTGTAGCCTCTCTTAGTTCTGGTGTTTGCCTCCCCTGTGGCTAAAGTTGGTATGGTGGTGGCGGGGGGGCTTGCTGTAGGCTTCCTGATGGGAGGGACTGGTGCCTGCCCAGTGGTAGGTGAGGTTGATTCCTCTCCCTCTGATGGTTGGGGCTTTGTCTCTGGATGGGATTAGAGGCTGGCTGTGTGCCTGAGGGGTTTTTAGGCAACCTGTTTACTGATGGGTGTGGCTGTGATCCCAACTGGATTATTGTTTGGCCCAGGACTTCTCAGTGCTGATGGGAGGGACCAGATTTTCCCAGAAATGGCCACCTCCAGAGAAATGCAGGCTGTTGAATTTTCCTAAGAGCTTCATCTTCAATGCCCTTCCCCCACAACAAGCCACAGTTACCCCTGTTTTCCCAGGAGATCCTCCAAGAATTTCAGTCAGGTTCCACCCGGATTCCTATGGAGACTTTGCTTTGCCCTGGGACCCAGTGCATGTGAAAGTCTGTGTGCACCTTTCTAGAATGGGGTCTCCTCTTTCCCCAGTCCTGTGGAGTTCCTGCACACAAGCCCCACTGGCCTTCATGCCAGATGCTCTGGGGGCTCTTTCTCCCTATGCCAGATCCCCAGGCATGGGGATTTGACGTGGGCTCAGAACTGTCAGTCCTTTAGGTGAGTCTCTGTGATACAGTACTTTCCAGTCTGTGGGGCTTCGCACCTGGGAGGTATGCGGTTGCTTCTATCATGTAATCACCCCTCCTACCTCTTGATGTGGTCTCCTCTTTGTCTTCTGGAGCAGAGTATCCTTTTGAAAGTTTACAATCCATTTGGTTGAAGGTTGCTGGGCATTTGGTTGTAGTTTTGTTGTTTTGGGGAGAGAAGTTGAGCTCCAGTCTTTCTATTCTGCCATCTTAACCCAATCTCCAGGAATTTAATTTTGAGCTGGGGGTCTTATGAATTGTGATTGAGTTTAACAAATTATAGTCTTACTATGGAGAGAACTAAAAATGTACCCAGTCTATAAGGAACTATAATGATAACTTTCAAGCAGGTGAAATAAACTCTCTCCCACCTAATGTTCTTACACCATTCCCCCATTTCCAAGCCCTCTTAGCCTTTCCACAGGTACTGTTTTCTATTTTTATGCAATTAATAAAATAAGAATTAAATCAGTGAAATCCATCCCTTTGTTTTCCATTCAATAAAGCTCAAAGTGAACTATTTAGAATTACTTGAAGAGATTTTTAGATAAATAAGTAGTTCATCTAAGACATCAATCATCCAAAATTTAACCACTTACTCTCCAAGGTGCCCAACAACATTAAGGAGAGACAGTCCTGAAGTTTCTAACCTATAAGATATTTAACTTTCAAAACAGAACTTCAAATAAAACTTTAGTATAGATTTCCAGTAACAAAGTAATATTTTGTAAAGGGAATTTTTTTTCATTTTAGTCTGTTATTTTAATCCTTGAAAAGATTTTACTGCTAATATTGTATAATGTGCCCTCCTCTGTAATCAATTGAAATGATGTGTCTAATATAGTATCACCTTTTAATTTATGTTTTAAAAATCCAGTGCAGAACTTCAGCTAGTCCAAAAAAGTGATTGTGAGATTCAGCCTATGTGCTGTGGCAATGGCATTTTTTGTAAGCTAGGTGTGGCAGATGGGGGACTGGGCTGAAGTCCATTTTAGCTAACTGGTAGTAAAGTGCTTTGATCATAGGAATCTTCCTTTTTATCCTTTAATATTCCTTTTTATACTATATTAGACACATCATTTCAATTAATTGCTGATGGTTAAGATAGCATGAGAAAGCATGGGCCAGTGACCATCATACAGAAACTGTTCAGTAAACATTTCCCTTGAAGATAAAATTCAGCATCAGAAAAATAAATATTGTAGTAGCTATTTGTCCCCACAATATCCACAATATCGAATTCTCTACCCAACCCCAGTGGCATTACCCTTACTTGTTGTGCAAGTGGAGTAGAAGACAAGATGCCTCTTCTAGAGCTTTTAATTACACACGTGAGACCCTCCAGAGCCTTCTTTATCCTTTCACATAGAGACTAGATGGTCTAGACTGGACCCCCTACAATATGCTAAACAGAAATTTCCAATGACCTGTGATATGAAACATGAGCAATAAATAAACTTCTACTATTTTAAACCACAGAGGGTACCAAGTTATTTCTTACTCCAGAAAAACGCAATCTATCGTGACTGACTCAGACATAATATAATCCCTCCAAGGAACCGAAGTCATTCAGTTACTAAAAACACATCCTGAGAAAGAGATTTTACCTAAAAGTCTTTTTTTTGGACATTGATACTATTATACTAAGCATAGATTATATGTCATAAAATTCATGGAATTAAGAAATTTCAAGAGGAGTTCCTTTCATGGCTCAGTGGTTAACGAATCCGACTAAGAACCATGAGGTTGCGGGTTCGATCCCTGGCCTTGCTCAGTGGGTTAAAGATCCGGCATTGCTGTGAGCTGTGGTGAAGGTTGCAGACGCGGCTCGGATCCCGCGTTGCTGTGGCTGTGACGAAGGCCGGCGGCTACAGCTCCTGTTAGACCCCTAGCCTGGGAACCTCCACATGCCACAAGTGCGGCTCTACATAAATGAAAAGAGACAAAAAAAAAAAAAAAAAGAAATTTCAAGATATTACACTGCTCAAAGGATATAAGTGTGAAGTTTTAAGATTAACAAATTTGGGAATTTAATACACAGCATGGTGATTACAGCTAACAATACTGTATTAAATACTTAAATGTTGCTAAGAGATTAGATCTCAAATGTTCTCACCACAAAAAGAAATGGTAACAGATAAAGGTAGCAGCTAACACTCTGATGGTGATCATTTTGCAGTTTACAAATGTATCAAATCAACATGTGGCGCACAAACTTTCACAATGTTATCTGTCAATTATGTTTCAATAGGGCTGGGGGTGCGGTGAAATTTAAGCACAAATAGCATGAAAGTGGCCTCTTGTTTCACCTAATGTTAAAATCTCAGCTGACAAACTAAACTCTAAAATTACAGGCCAAAGAGAAGTGAAAATAGCTCCAACTCTTTATCATACACTTCCCGCTGTAGCCCCACAAGGGGCCAGGGCTGCCAGCATAATTGAAATTTATCAGCTGATTGCTGTTACCCCAGATACTGTTAATAATTATAACTGGGCCCTTCCTGCACCCCACTTTCCTCATTTCCTTCTTAGCATGAGTCAACAAACTTCTTTTCAAGCTAAGAGGTACCAGTCTTTTGTTCTTGGCAGAGGGAAGAATATTTTTAGAAAATAGCCTTACTATTTTCAGAGGGGGGTCATTATCAGCCACAAAATGAGAAGAATGTGTGTCCCCTGAGGGCTGAGATACCCAGTTACTGAATCTGAGCTCTCTGACTCCAAACCACAGAAGCCTCACCATTCTGTAGGCACTCTGGTTGCAGAAGCAATTCAAGATGACACATCCCCTGTCAGGCTACCTTGGGCCTTAGTTCCTAGGGAACAAACGGGTCTTGGAGTTTTGGAGTTAAAAATAAAATCACATCAAGGCTGGGAGTCATAAATCTTCACTTCAGCAAATAGGCACACCACCACAAATTTCCCTGAGATCAGCTAAGTCCTGGTGACAGAAATGTAGTGCAGCGTCTGCTGGGGATAGTATGGGCATTAAGTTGACTCCTTCGGCTTGAAAAACTCAGTTTGTGCCACTACTGCTGGGTGCCTGGACATCACCTGTACCGCAAAAAAATAAAAAAATAAAACAAAACACGGGAGGGGGGGAGAGAAAATATGTAAATACTCTCCAAAGATCTGTAAATTAGATCTGTAAATGAGACTCTTGAAGCCATTCCTCCTCCCCTCCACCATCTCTTTTTAAGTGAAACAGCATTCTGGAACCAAACTCTCCTTTTCCAGAGTTCGTTAACATTTTCTCAAAGAACAGTCCTAATAATTCCTAAATTGAGCTTGCCTTCTTTTTACCATCATGGCAAAGTGCAATTACAGTTTAAAGAGAATATTTATGTACATTAGTTAACGACATCATTGCAACTCACGGCTCACACATCAACACTTAATTAGTGTAAGCATAAGTGACATAATTGCTACAAGGCATGCATTTACTAGTAATGTGAGGTAATTTCATGCACTATGCACATTTTAAATATCTACTTTATACTCTGTCGGGCTGAATTTTTTTAAATCAATAAGGGATATTTACATGGGTCAGAAAGCAGTCTCCTTCCTTATTGCAGAAACATATGCTGGTATGGCCTTTTGAAGTACTTAATGCCCTATAGGATTTTTAAAGCCAGAAAGGCTAAAAATGGGCTGTAGACCCTGCCTACAGTGATCAAGAGAAACCCCTAATGTATGCAGCATCATCCATGTTAATTGTGTTGTCCTCTTTCATTTACAACTACTTAATATGCATTTAAATGCCTCTCTAGACATTAATTCTAGTTTAGAGATATCTTTTTGAAATACAGTGGTTCTGTAAAATGGGGAGTTCCAAAGCTCCCCCACCTCAATAATTGCAAATACCTCTAAGAAATTTTGAAGAGAGGCCTTTCCAAAATGCACATTTCTTCAAAGCAACTCCCTACAGAGAACTCTCCAGTGGCTTTTCCTATGCTTTACTGTCAAGTCCAAACCCCAGCTTGACACAGCATCAGCCCTTCTTGATCTGGATCTAATCCACCTTCTAGCCTCCCAGGAAGGGACACTCAATCACTCCAAAGACCAGTCACTCATGCAATGCTCTCTTTCTGCTTGGGGTCCCCGCTCTTCTTCCAGTGTCAGCTCAGTCACTCGTCCATTCTGCACACTCCTCCCTCACCTTTCAGCATCAATCACATGAAGTGGCATTACTCATGCATCTGTCTCCCACACTTGATGTCAAATGATGAATTGGATCTCTCTTAGCTGATCTCCCTTAGCTGATCTCCATGTAACCATGGTGAGCACAGTTTCCTACAGAGGCAGGACACTGTAGTGAATGGGAACTTGGGCTTCAGAGGAAATCAGCTCTCAATTCATGGTGACTTTAGTGAAAGTGTTCCTCTGTGCCTCAGGTTGCTCATATGCAAAATGGGAAGAAACAGCCTGAATACCAGTCTCACAGACTGGCTGACCCTAGTTTGGAGTCCTCAGGCTCTGGACATGATATTTCTCCCCTGGCTCTGTTCCTCTGCTACCCAAGCCTATTTTCCCCCTGAATCTCATCTACAGGCCTGCCCTACCTCACTCACATACCCAGCATCCCAGCCCTGGAAAGCAACTAGGCTCCCCACTGCTCTGGAGTTAAGTGCCATCCACAGCAATGCTGTAATTCTAAATTACCTTCCCCCCCAGGAAGGCAATCAACACTCTACCACAAGATAGAAGTGGCCTAGATTTAAGTTTTATCTCAGCTCCTCTGAAAGTTATTTAGCAACTATTTAAGTACCAAATATAGGCCTACTTTGGAGCTACTGTGGGTTGGGTTTCAGACAGCCACAAAAAATCAAACACCACAATAAAGCAAGTCACACACATTTTTTGCTTTCCCAGTGCATGTAAAAGTTATGTTTATACTATACTGTAGTCTATTAAATGTGTAACAGCAGCATTATGTCTAAAAAAATATATATCTTAACTAAAAGATATTTTATTGCTAACCATCATCTAAGCCTTCAGCTATTCATAATATTTTCACTGGTGGACAGTCTTGCCTTGATGTTTCTGGCTGCTGATTCATCAGGATGGTGTTTGCTGGAGGTTGGCTGTGGCAACTTCTTAAAATAAGACAACAGTGAAGTTTGCTGCATCAATTGACTCCTCCTTTCATGAAGTTTTCTCTGTAGCATGCAACTGATAGCATTTTTCCCACAATAGAATTTCTTTCAAAACTGGAGTCAGTCCTCTCAAACCTGCCACTGCTTTATCAAATATGTTTATGGAATATTCTAAATCCTTTGTTGTCATTTCAACAATCTTAATAGCATCATCATCATCAGGAGTAGATTTTTGCTCATCCATAGAAGCAACTCCTCATCCATTAGTTTTTTCATGAGATTACAGCAATTCAGACTCCCTTTCTGATTCTTTTGCTCTTTCTACCAAATTTATAGTTACTTTCTCCACTGAAGTCTCAAACCCTGTCTCCCAGTCATCCACGAGGGTTGGAATCAACTTTTTCCAAACCCCTGTGAATGTTGATATTTGGACCTCTTCCCATGAATCATAAATGTTCTTAATGGCATCTAAAATGGGGCATCCTTTCCATAAAGTTTTCAACTGACTTTGCCCAGATTCATCAGATGCCTATCTATGGTAGCTACAGCTTTACAAAATGTATTTCTTAAATAATAAGACCTGAAAGTTGAAATGATTCCTTGATCCATGCGCTGCAGAACAGATAGACCTTTTCTTAGCAGGCATGAAAACAGTATTAATATCTCTGTACATCTCCATCAGAGCTCTTGGGTGACCAGGTGCATTGTCAATGAACAGTACTATTTTAAAATCAATCTTTTTTCTCTGAGCAGTAGGTCTTAAGACTTAGACTTAAAATATTCAGTAAACCATATTGTCAACAGATGTACTATCATCCAGGTTTTGTTTTTCTATTTATACACACACTCAGAGTAAACTGAGACTTATTCTTAAGGACCCTAGGGTTTCTGGAATGGTAAATGAGCACTGACTTCAAGTTACCAGCTGCATTAGCCCCTGACAAGAGTGTCAGCCTGTCCTTTGAAGTTTTGAGGCCAAGCATTGATCTCTCCTCTCCAGCTATGAACACCCTAAATGGCACCTTCTTCTAGCAGAAGGCTGTTCTGTCTACACTGAAAGTCTGTTGTTTAATATAGCCACCTTCATTAATTATCTTAGCTAGAGCTCCTGGATAACTTGCTGCAGCTTTGACATCTGCATTTCACCTTGTAGTTTATGTTACAGAAATGGCTTATTTCCTTAAACCTCAGGAACCAAGCTCTTGTAGCTTCAAAACTTTCTTCTGCATCATCCTCATTTCTTTCAGCTTTCACAGAACTGAAGAGAGTTAAGACCTTGCTCTGGATTAGATTTTGGCTTAAGGGTATGTGTTGTGACTAGTTTGAACCCTCTATCCAGACCGCTAAAACTTCCTTCACATCAGCAATAAGGCTGGTTTTTTTTTCTTATGATTCACATGTTCACTCTAGTAGCAATTATAATTTCCTGCAAAAACTTTTCCTTTGTACAACTTGCTAACTATTTGGTGCAAGAGGCCTGGCTTTCATCCTCTCAGCTTTGGACCTGCCTTCCCCACCAAGCATAATCATTTCTAGTTTTTGATTTAAAGTGAAAAGCATGTGACTCTTTTATTCACTTGAACACTTAGAGGTCATTATAGGGTTATTATCTGGCCTAATTTCAATATTGTTGAGTCTCAGGAAATAAGGAGGCCTGAGGAGAGGGAGAGAGATGAGAACAACTGCCAGTTGGTAGAGCAGTAAGAACACGCACAACATGTATCAGTTAAGTTTGGTGTCATATACGGATGCAGTTCGTGGTGCCCCAAAATAATTACTATAGTAACATCAAAGGTCACCCATCACAGATCACCCTAGCAAATATAACAGTAGTGACAAGTATGACATATTACAAAAATACCAGAATCCAAGACACAAAGACACCAAGGCACAAAGCAAGCACGTGCTATTGGAAAAATGGTACCAAGAGACTTGCTTGACACAGGGTTACCACAAACCCTCCATTTGTAAAAAGCATATCATCTGTGAAGTGCAATAAAGTGAAACACATGTATGCCTCTTTACTCAGGATGCAATGGTGAGTGAAAACTACCTGAAGCACAAGTGATTCCAGCTGAGCCTGAGGAAGGTCTTGAATCTGTCTGCAGTTGTTTCTTTAATGTGGAGACAATAACCCCCTACTTACAGACCTATGATGATGTTAAACATAGAAAATGTATATGGGAATATATTATACACTGTAAAGTGCTATGCAAATCAGGATTATAAAATTCTAATACCATCCCAATTTTCTTACAATTCTAAGTCCATATTAACCCAGCAGTGAATGTGGGTTTGCTAAATGCACTTTCCTCTCCAGTTTCTATCTCTGGAGCATGCAGTATTCCCCATAAGTTCAGATCTTCCTGCTTGACAGGCTAATGTGCTGTTGCCATCCCCCTTGATATTAGTCTAATTCTGATTTGAGGCTACGGAAGTGACAAGTGAAGCTATTTTAGAGGTGCCTGGGGTCGTAAAACATTTTGAAAATTATTTTGCTGTCGAAGTGATGTCAGAATAGATCTGCATGAAGATGCCATGGTTCTGAACTGAACATGAGGTGCCTTTCTGCTTATGCTCTGGAGAGAGCTGGCATGGCAAATGGTGCCATCATCAGTCACTTTGCTGAATGCCAGCAGGGCCTGTACTGAGCCCACTAAGACAGGGCCCCAGGGGATTCAGGGGCTTGGCAACCAAGCCTGCCTAGAACGATCCAGGAAAAGGACATAAAAAGTCTCTTGCCACCAAAACACCCTCTAAGTGTCAGAAATGAATGTCTTTTTTCAACAGAAGAGATCCAGAAAGCATGCAAGGGAGTTTTCCATCCAGTCCTTTCTCAGAGAATGATTGAGAAGAGTTGTAAAAATCAGAACTGAAATTCTCCAGCCATTTATTTCTCTCTCTTGGTTTGTGCATTTGTGCATTGAGCCTAGCTGCCCTCTGTTTAAATAGTGATAGCAAATAATCCAAAGAATATGGGATGACACTGACCAAAAAAAAATAGACAGCTATTTAACAAGAGCTTTGAACTAGGAACTTACAAACAGAGGAAGGATTTAGGTGCCTGGAGGTGACTTATTTTTGACTATAGGTGGAAGAAGAATGTAAGGAGACAGCAAGGGTGGTGGGACCAGAGTCTGCACTACAAACACCAGGCCTCTAAAGTTTACTGCTTCATTTGTTTATCAGTGTATTTTTACAGGGTGGGGATTCCATACGCACAGAAAGGGCTCTACTCCCGGAGCACCAGTTTACTACTTCATTTGTTTATCAGTGTATTTTTACAGGGTGGGGATTCCATACGCACAGAAAGGGCTCTACTCCCAGAGCACCAGTTTACTACTTCATTTGTTTATCAGTGTATTTTTACAGGGTGGGGATTCCATACGCACAGAAAGGGCTCTACTCCCGGAGCACCAGTTTACTACTTCATTTGTTTATCAGTGTATTTTTACAGGGTGGGGATTCCATACGCACAGAAAGGGCTCTACTCCCAGAGCACCAAAATAAAAGACCAAGGTAATTTCTAAATATTTTCTTCCACAGCCTACAACATAGGCTGTAACATCCTTTGGGATCAGAGCCCTATATTCTCCATTTCTGTACCCTCCATATTGCATGGTGTTCTATGCAGAGAACATTGTCTGCAGGTGCATGGGGAATAAATGAATGAGTTACTAATTATGAAAGAACTAGGAGAAAGAAAGAGGAGATAAATGAAGAGAAGGAGAAAGAAATGGGAAAAAAAGATAAATTGGATAGAAATGAGTACATAAAATTAATTTAAAAAATCAAAATATGGTAGTTTGTCCAGCTTAAGCTACATGGCTGATAAAAAGCAACAAGCTGAGGAGTTCCCATTGTGGCTTGATGGGTTAAGAGCCTGACTAGGATCCATGAGGATGCAGGTTCAATCCCTGGCCTCATTCAGTGGGTTAAAGATCCAGCGTGGCCGCAAGCTGTGCTGTAGGTTGCAGATCCAGCTTGGATCTCACGTTGCTATAGCTGTGTAGGCCAGTAGCTGCAACTCCAAATAAACTCCCTAGCCTGGGAAGCTCCACGTGCCACAGGTGTAGTGCTGGGGAAAAAAAAAAAAGCAACCGAGTTGAGAAGCAGGAAGTCACTGAAAAATATTTTTCTTCCTGTACTCGATCAGTCTTCCTCCCCACTGGAGACCCTCTCTGGATATGAAGAAATGGAAAGAAAGGTACACTTCAGATAAAAACCTCTCTTGCATTTGACTCACTTACCTAGTGTCCTGGTTCCTACAGCTTCCTATAGACCTGTAATTCCAGAACATGGTGTGGCTGAGATTATTATGCTGTCTATTGCCATCCTGAATTCTATGCACAAAGGTCATTCAAACACAGTGCCACCATCACGTTATTTCTGCCCCACTAATGCACTAGAAGGATCCAAAGTGGTATATCAGATTCAGCTGCTTTCAGACAAAGAATATTATTTTTAATGTACTGTGGCAAAGGAAGCATCAATGGTGCTTTTGACCTTAATTATTTGTGATAATAACTAGCTGAATAGAACCACACGGTTCTCAGAGCTGAAAGAACATATTTCCACAAACCTCCATCAAGTAACAATTATTGATGATTCTAATCTTTTTCAATAAATATTTCAGAACATGGCAGAAGCATGGTGTCAGTCAGAGACACGCTCAGAATGTCCTCCCAGATAGGGGCTATTATTTTCCTGGTTACACAAAAGAGAGAGCTTTTATCCCCTTTCTCAGTAGCCTGATCTATTTATGTCACAAGCCTCCACTCAAAGATTCTAATACCTAAGAAACTGTTATTCTATGTCTTCTCACAAATACCTGAACCATTCTTGCCCTCCATTTGCCTCATTTACATCAAATTATAGCTGGCCAGCTCTCTATCTCTAGGCCCTGGGGAAAAACTGCAATTGAACAAGGATGGGTGTAGGCCCAGTAAAGTTAGAGACTCTTAAGATTAGTTTGGATAATCATGGATGAACTTCAAAACAGAGCCAGTCCTGCTTGTATATAACTCACCTTTCCAGTTCAGCTTACTACTGGGTTTACAAAACTCAAATTTGCAATTCACAATAAAACATTTGTCCTGTTACCAAAAAAAAAGGAGGCCTCTCTTTTACAGTAGTAACTATATAGCAACAATAATAACAATATCTACTTTACCTGCAACTTGTAGCTATCTTCCAGCTCTTTGGTGAAAAAAAAAAAAAAAACAAATAGAAGAGAATCCAAAATATAAACTATTGCTACAAGACAAAGACTTGGATCAACTGCATTTTATCTCTGAAGGATCTAGAGTCTTTAAAAACAAAGAATGAATATTTTATACCCTCCAGTTTAGCCATGCCATGCTTCAGTAAATGGTGAGAGCTTAATAACCCTCGCTGCACCCAGGTGCATAAAGAATGGAAAGTTCCAGCTGGGCTTTGCAGGAAGATTGATAAATGAAGCCAGTTTACAAAAGGAGACCCACTGAATCACACAGATCCTACCTCCCAATTGTGTCTCTCACAACTCTCCTCTCCATTCCTATGGGCCCGTTTCTCTGGCCGGGGCAACTGTTCTTGCTTGCAAACAACTTCCAGAAGGGTGGATTGAAGTATGATCATCCACAACACAATTAAGTGGATATAGAATCGAACTGATATCATTTTTCTTTTTTGGCCTTTTATGACTGCACCTGAGGCATATGGAAGTTTCCAGGCTAGGGGTCAAATCAGAACTGCAGCTGCTGGCCTATGCCACAGCCACAGCAACTCAGGATCCGAGCCTCATTTGCAGCCTTTCCCACAACTCTTGCAACGCCAGATCCTTAACACACTGAGCAAACCTGGGGATCTAACCAGAGAGCTCATGGATACTACTCAGGTTCGATACTGCTGAGCCACAACAGAAACTCCATGACATCAAATTTCTTATCAGCAACCCTGAATGTTAGAAGACAAAGATGCATTCAAAGTTCTGCAAGTTTCTGGACCTAAAATTCTACAGTCATAACAAATTCCATTCAAGCATAGAGAAAAAAATAGAGGTGTGTTTGGATGTATACAGCACAGAATGTTGATAAACCAAGCACAGTTTGTGGATCTGACAAAAAATGAGTATGTACTACAGACCAAAAAAAAATGAAATTGATACAAAAAAATGGAAGACGGGATTTCAAAAGAAAAACACTATCCCATGAGTGCAAGATACATTACATTGTAAGCAGATCAAAAGGGCAACCAACCCAGATACAGTAGGAAGCCAATGCCCTCTATGAGCGTTTTCTCTAGGAAGAAGCATAGCTTATGCCAAAAAATGATGGATAATTATGAGAACATGGTAAAAAAAAAATTCTATTATCTTGACAACTATTGGGCCAAAGTTGCAATAAATAAAAGATAACTGATTTATAAAAGCCAATAAAAAAGCAAAGTCAGAAAAAGGAAGAGCTATCCAAAAAAAAATTGTTTAAATATGAGTCATGTTAAAATACAGCAAAACTGTAATAAAAAAAGAACCCATTTGACTTTGACACTAGGAGCATTCTTCCTCAAATGGCAATGATGTTATAATGTTGGACGTAAAAAGAAGGAAATGTAATCCAACACCTTTATTTGAATTTGCGGTGAATAATATGTACAAAGCCATAAAAACAAATAATACTTATTGGTTTTCAGCCTTCGGTAAGAGCTAAAGACAAAGCTTGTCTCACCATGTTTACACAGCATGTCTCACCATGGCTGTGTAAAATTAAAAGATGAGCTGCCAGAAATTGGGAAGTGGAAGGGCCAAAGAGGTAATGGAAGTAAGGAGCAGGAATATAAGCTTAATATTTATATTTAAGAAATTAATCATAGGAGGGAGTCAAAATAGAAGTATATAAAGGTGGTTGGCTTGGGGGAGTGAAACTGAGGTTAAGGAATAATAGGCAGAAAAAAAATATGCTTTTCATTTCAAGCCCATCTCTGCTTACAAAAAGTAAACAATACATATATCAAATAATTATGTTGTATACCTTAAATATGTACAATTTTTATTTGTTAATTATACCTCAATAAAGCTGGAAAAAATAAAGGAACAAGTATACATTGCATATTTTCTTTAAATCATAGATATAAATAAAATATATTAATATAGACAAAAGGAGATTTTCAATGAAAAACACAGCATGACCTCAAATATATGTTTATGCTGGGTGTACAGGTGCTTAGGAAAAAGCTCAAAATATGTACGCTAACTCATTCACATTTGTACATTGAGCAAAAGGATTACTGGTGATTTCTCACTTTCTTCTATACATCCTTACAGATTACTTGATGCTTTCTTTTTACAATGAGTACATAAGAAAAAAATAGGAAAAAAGTTTTACTCTTGAAAATTGTTTTAAAACTTTTTAATCCTCCAATTAACCAGTTAGAAAATAATAATATACTGCTTCTAGATCATTAATATCAAAATATTTTTAATATTTTACTATTTTACTCAAGTGGAATCATGACTATATATGTTAACATTTTACATAAATGGGATTATACGGAACAACCATAGTTTTTCCCAAGCTATTCACCATGCATTTACTGATAACACGTTGGTACCCCTATATAACACCCACTGCAAAAACTAGCCAGAATGTCCATTTGTCCAACATATCTGCTTTCCCCAGAAAAGAAGATCCTGAAGCTGATAACCATAGTTTAACAATTCTGTATTCCCAATTCCTTGCACATTAAAAACATGTAATGTTAATATTTTTAATGGGCTTGGCATATGGAAGTTCCCATACTAGGGGTCGAATTGGACCTGCAGCTGCCAGCCTACACCACAGCCACAGCAATGAGAAGTCTGAGCCACATCTGCAACCTATGCCACCATGTGTAGTATCGCCAAATCCTTAACCCACTGAGCAATGTCAGAGATCGAACCTGCATCCTCAAAGACACTAAGTCACTAAGTCAGGTTCTTAAACCACTGAGCCACAACAGGAATTCCTGTCATGTGTATCTTGATCGATGTGAGAAAAAAGTTCAATGTGCCTCCCTGTTGTGTGCACAGTTGCCAAGCACTCCCTTTCACAAACACAGTGTTGGTGAACACAGCAAAAGAAGCGGGGCAGCTACGTCACAACACAAGTCCCTGACAATGCTCCATCTTCCATTTCTGATCAGCTGGACAGCTTAGGAGGGCTTTTCTTCACTGCTTGATCCTTGCACCTCCGCAACTATACCCTTTCCTAAGAGACAATCTTTCTAGCGGGAGGGCTTTTGTGGGCATTCTGAGGAACCTCCAGCAGAGGGTGCAGCCGTTCCCAAAAAAGATCTCTGAGACTGCAGAAGAATCTCTCTCCAAGAAGAGATCCCCTTCTCTTCTGCCATCAAATCTCCACTGTTTGAGATTCGTTCTACAGTATTCCTCATTTCCGCAGTAAGATAACAGAATATATCGCCAATTTTATAGAGTCCTCACTCATCAATTCTGCACCCCTGATAG
This sequence comes from Catagonus wagneri, assembly GCA_004024745.2. NCBI lineage: Eukaryota > Metazoa > Chordata > Mammalia > Artiodactyla > Tayassuidae > Catagonus > Catagonus wagneri. The sequence goes on from PVHT020000021.1 coordinate 1,548,767, forward strand.
CACGAGAGCAGGCAAGCAAGTACCAGGCTCTCAAGGGTGGCAATTATGTCTGAATAGGTAAAGAGCTTAAAGGAGAAGGAGAGGAAAGGTGGTGTGGGAAAACAATTTCAGACTTCTCAGTTTCTTCTATGGTAATCTGGCAAATGACTCTGAAACTAATTGCATCAACTTTGCTATTATAATAACCTATATGGGAAAAAATAATGGAGCTATACATACACATACATACACACAGACACACACACATATATATAATTCATTTTGAGGTACACCTGAAACTAATACGTTGTAAGTCAACCATACACAAGCAAAATCTTTAAGAAATATTCTCCAATTAAACATTCTAAAAAATAGCAAAAAAAAAAAAAAACACAAGCTTTTTTTTCTGAAAACATTTCATAAGTCTTTGGCTAGAAATTAAATTAGGACTGCATTTCCTATCTAGTACTCAGTGGTATTCAAAAGAGAATATGGCACATTTTAAAAATATTAAAAGTAAAAACAGCTTATTTTTACTATGAGTTCAAGAACTGCCCTTGAGGCAATGATAATTCTGAAGGTGGCTGAAATATTTGTAAGTAATAATTTTACTGAATTAGTACAAACTTGGAGAAAAAAGCACAAACTACCAATGAAATTTTATAGACTGAAAACTATCATGACCACCAATCAGATCAAGAAAGAAAATACTACCAGTATTCCAGAAGCCACCTCTTTATGACCAGGCTCAGCCAAACTAAATACAATGCTGAAACTGATCAGTTTTGCTTTGTTTTGAAATTTACATAAATAAAACCCATAGAAGAGTACTCTGTAGATAGGAGCTATCATTGTATTACAAGTATGAAAACATTTCATACTGCTAATGCAATGGTCAGGTCAGGAAGAAACAGGAGTTGTACCCCCCCACCCAAGTAAACTCTAAACAAATGTTATGAATAATGATCTTACTCAGACTCATCCACCTTGAAGATGGAGAATCAGGACTCAAAGAGAAGTTAGATAACAAGCAAAGATCACACACTCAGCTCAGTAAGTAGCTAAATTGTAGTTTGAACCTAGATGTTCTCAGCTCAAAAATAAATACTCTTCCCTCTATACCACATGGACAGATGAATAAATATGACATTGAACTTCTATTAAAAATCATCACCTGGAGTTCCCATCGTGGTTCAGTGGTTAACAAATCCAACTGAGAACCATGAGGTTGCGGGTTCGATCCCTGGCCTTGCTCAGTAGGTTAAGGATCCAGCGTTGCTGTGAGCTGTGGTGTAGGTTGCAGACGTGGCTCGGATCCCGCATTGCTGTGGCTGTGGTGAAGGCCGGTGGCTACAGCTCCGATTGGACCCCTAGCCTGGCAACCTCCACATGCCACGAGTGTGGCCCTATAAAAGGCGAAAAGACAAAAAAAAAAAAATCAGCACCTCACCTAGGGTTCATAAAGCTTAGAATATTGATTTGAGGAAACACTTGGGTGTCCCTCTAAAGAAGGCATCATCTACTGGTGACAGCATAGGGCAGGCTCTTGAAATGGCATGAGTACAAGCCTAAAGACAGATATAGGCCATGTTTGTAGTATACATTTACTCCTACTAAAGGAGTTTCAAGTCACTGGGATACAATCAAAGAATGGTTTCCTTTCATTCCATCACTATTTCCATGTTCAACATTATTGAGTTCCCCTTCTGCTTGGCTTAAGAACATTTAGGCAGATCCCATAATTTTCTGGGCACTTTCTAAAAACTCAATCTAGTTAATATTTCAATCTTATACTTAAATCAAAGCTAACCACTTCTTCCATCACAGACTGGATCAGTGGTTCAAGAAGCCTCACAGGGAGAGGAGGGCATGATCTGCTTTTACTGTCATCCTTCTCCGCCATGTCCTTGAATTGCAGAACGGGAAATATGATGTACTTTTGGTCGCCTCTTTCCCTTCCTTCCCCTTGATCTTGATCTTTATGTTTGAGTCCAAGAAGGAGAAATGGGGGGAGGGGGCATCAGAGATATTCTTATGTAACTGGACGCCTGTCAGTAATGAGGCATCGCTAGTCTCCCTCTTATGCAGTCTGGTCCTATATAACGGTGATGGCCCATGTCAATATAGTAGCACATGCCACTGTGGGGCATCTGTCAACATATTAGCCTCCATGTAATCAGGGTTCTCAAGAGCAGCACTACTGGCATTTTGACCTGGATAATTCTCTGCTGTATGGTCAGCCCTAAGCACGACTGGTTGTTTAACATCCCTGGCCTCTAACCACTAGATGTATGAGCACCCTCCTCCAAGTTGTTACAACTAAAATTTCTAATTATACCCTGGAGGGTCTATTCGCTCTGGTTGAGAACCACTAAAAAAGATAGTATAATTCCTAAGCAGGCTTACCAGTGATGTTTATCTTCAAATCCTTCCCTGGGTAGAGTATCCACTTGCTCACATTAGATGTCACCTGGGTTGCCCAAGGTCTTAGACAAAGGACCCACCCTTTAACCTCTGTAGCCCTCCATGTGCAGCCATGCCAACAGTGGTAGTTCTCTTCCAGCTCTCCAAAACAGGTGAAAGTTAGAATGGGGATGATCGCCATCTTTTTCATTTGAGACATTATATCAGTATCCCTTCTGCATAGCTGTTGTAAGATAGTTCAGTCTAAAATTCAGCCTTCAAAAATTTCAAATAGAAATTCCAGACAAGAAGGCATCACCCTCTATACTCCAGTCATCTTCCAAATTTAAGTCCACATATCAAGCTTTTGCGAGCATCCCTTCCAAGCACTGCTCCATGCATTATGCAGCTATAAGAGGATTTTGGGGAGGAAATAAGGTGCTACCCCCCCTTTTTTTTTAACATATCCTAATTTTAATGAATGACCCTTCTTATAGCTTCAGGGTAAAATTCACTCCTTTGCTCCTGATGATGGGGCAAGAAAACAATCACTTTTCACCTTGAATACAACACTCTTTACAAGATTACGGAACTCAATAATTCTCTTCCTTTCCCTATTGCTATGAACTAAGTTGTATTCCCCCAGAATTAAAGACTCCACCCCCAGTATCTCAGGATATAACTGTATTTAAACATATGGTATTTGAACAGATAATTAAGTTAAAATGAGGTGATTCAGATGTGCCCTAATCCAGTAAGACTGGTGTCCTTATAAGAAGGGGAAATTTGGAAACAGGTAAAGAGGAAAGGCAGTGTGCATACACAGGAAGAAGATGGTCATCTACAAGTCAAGGAGAAAGTCCTCAGAAGAAACCAACCCTGCCAACACTGGGTCTCAGACATCCAACCTCTAGAACCATGAGAAAGTAAATTTCTGTTGGGTCAGCCACCCAGATTGTGGTACTTTTTTATGACAACCCTAGGAAACTAACATACATCAGTCTTATTTCTTATCAACTTGGGAAGAGGAGATGGTTTAATGAGGAGTAGATTGCACCTCTTCTTATTAAGTCCCAGATATGTGCCTAGCCCAGATTTTAGTATCCCCATTTAAGTTAGGGGTACTTGGACCTTCTTCAACACTAAGCGCTTATCACCAATTCTGGACCAATAGAAAAAAAAAAACACACTCATTGGCATGGTACATACGCCCCTATTTAGATTTTGATAACATCCAAAAAGGAAGCCAGGTTTTTCAACACTGGAAAGAGAAAAATAGCTCCTCTGCTGTCCATTGCTGTCATACATCTCATAAATACCTCTACAGGCAATAGCACCTTGCCCATATGAACCTAGGTGAAGGTTCTATGATGCAGTGACATGTCTGCTTGGTGATTTCATGGACGATATACCAGAAACATGACCAACTCGTGGAATTATCTCTTTGCATTACTGGCTGGGAAATTGTTTTCAAACACTAGTCAAGGTCTGGATGGCATCCTTCTGAGCAAACATAAATCACTACCTTGAGTGCTTGGAACTATTCTAGGACAGGAAATGATCTTGGCAGTCACCTAACCTAATCCCTCATCTGATGTTTCAATGAGGGATTAGAGTGTTTACATATATAAATTCCAAAACTCTCCATCCTATCCTTTTATGTTCCTCTATCCTTGCCTACATCCTTCTGATAAACTCCTTCGGTCTATATTTCCTAAGCCTCTATAGACTTTATATAGAACCGTCTACTATGGGTCATGTTATCCTTGGGAAACATCCTTGAAGTTGCAGCTCATTTTTACAGTCTGCAAGGTGATGCTAAGCGGGATGGGCAGTGTGTTAGTCTTCAATCACTGTCATAACAAATTGTCACAAACACAGTGGCTAAAACCACACAAATATAGTATCTCACAGTTCTGCAGGTCAGACATTTGAGCTGACTCAATGACTTTCTCTGATCAAGATTTCACAAGGCCAAAATCAAGATGTTGGCTAGTTTGTACCTTTAGTCACATCTGTAAAGTTCCTTTTTCCTGATAACTCAGGTTATCGTATAGGTTCTAGGAACTAAGGCATGGACATCTGGGGGACCCAAGATTCTCCTTACAGTGTGGGAGGGAAAAAGGAATTGGGGGCACTGAAACAATCCTCTCCATAGCACTGATCTCCCCAGGAGTTTTTCTTTTCCCTGATTCAACTAGACACTTAAAACAGTGACCAATTTAATGTGCATTATTACACATGTGGCACTTTACTGGTATTTAAATGCATTCCCTCATTTAATCTTCAGAAAGCCTTATGCAGTAAATCCTATTATCATCTCCATTTTACATTTGGGATAACTTGAGGCTCAAATCTTAAATATCCTGTCCTCACAATATAAGTAGAAGAGTTAGGATTTGCACCCAGTTTCTTTGATTCCCAGAATTTATACCCCCACAACATTTTATAGCTGAGAAGTCAGAGGCTCACAGAAATCTTTTGACCTCCCCAAAGACAGATGGTTAACGAAAGTGTTATAAATAAAAATCAATTCCACACCTGCCTTTGTGTATCCTGTTCTATCTCGCTGGTTGCTCACATGTGGTCACACGTGCCTCATGCCCTTCAGTCAGAGTTGATCCAACCACACATTTGTCCTCACTTCATCATATTTTATTACTCTTTTCTTCACATCCCTGAAAGTACAGGTTCTCTTGTAGCCACAGCTGCTTTGAAAATAGTGGCACATTTTTTAATACTATAAATGCTATATTTTTATAATGTTAAAATATAAATTTAATAGAACTAGGATTTGGAGGAGTTCCCGTCGTGGCTCAGTGGTTAACAAATCCAACTAGGAACCATGAGGTTGCAGGTTCGATCCCTGGCCTTGCTCAGTGGGTTAAGGATCCAGCGTTGCCGTGAGCTGCAGTGTAGGTTGCAGACGCGGCTCGGATCCCGCATTGCTATGGCTGTGGCGAAGGCCAGCAGCTACAGCTCCTGTTAGACCCCTAGCTTGGAAACCTCCATATGCCTTGGGTGCGGCCCTAGATAAGGCAAAAAGACAAAAAAAAAAAAAAAGAACTAGGATTTGGAGCTTAGGCCCCCATAATTACCTCCCAGCAGAGTAAGCAGAAAAGAGGGTGGGTAGTCAAACTGATAGAAACTGGAAGGAGGATGATTCACCATCAGAAATTGTGTATGAATGACTGGAAACTATAATATCCATTCTCCTCTTTCATTTGTAAGTACTTGCTCAGGTATATAAATACACAGGTGGTCCTAAAACTGTTACAGCCCACTGTGCAACTGATGACATACAAAACTAAAGATTTATTCACGTCCCAAGGGCTGGATATTCACTTGAACATAATATGGAGAGCAATTAGTGAGCTCTTTCCATTATTTACTGATGGGGCATTTTGAAATTTTACTGAAGTTTCTTCCAAGTGTGGATGTTAGCTGGCATCATGGCCAATTCTGTGAAGAGTACTGTTTCAGGCAAATTCAGAAAACAGGAAGTTATTGAGTAAGCCTCCTTTATTCAATATCTTTAAGGAATAAAATATTTGACATAAACTAAGTTGTTCATGATTATTCTTATATAGCCAATTAGTTAATAACCTTTACCTAGACTTTCCCATTTAATCAGCAAACGCAGCTCTTATGAAATAGGTGTTACTATGTTTATCATGCCCATGACATTAAGGTCTAGAAGTGGTAAGTAGCTTATTCAAGATCAAATAACTAGGAAGAGGCAAAATCTAGGATTCCACACCATATCCATCTGATGCCAGAACCCATGTCCTTAGTACCTTTCCTGTCACTTAATCAGTATCTTTTCCAAAGGCAAAAATTGTAAACAAAGTACAAAAGTTTCTCTAAACTGTTCTCAAATGCCTGTTCTTTGAAGCATCTACTCGAACACAATTTTAACAACTGTTGGAGTAATGGGTCTAAAGGTTTTGATGAGTCTTCTGTCTGCTTCCAGGTTTGAGACCATCTTCTGGAAGTAGGAATTACTAAAACTCTGACCACTTGATAAGATGGGAGGTTTCTGCATATTAAAAGCTTTAAAGACTTCTATTTTTTAATCATCTATATTTATAGCATTCTTTAATATTTTCAAAATATTTTGTCATATTTAATTTGCAAAAGAGAGCTATGAATTCACTAAAATCAAATATGCCAGCAAGTCAGACTGAGAAACTTAATGAAGATACATGGTGTGGCCAAACTTTAACTGCTCCAAAAAGAAAACTACAACAACAACAAAAAAAAAAATGTGACAAACTAGACAAACTATTAGTTATAAAATGTCACTATGATGGCTCTATTGTGTTTAGAGTGAAGGTCTTGGAATAAAGATTAAAATATTGTACTTCAAGTTAGCTATGTAAGCAGGAACTAAAAGATTTGTCCAGAGTTACCTGAGACATTCTGTATGTCTATATCCATATGCTAATGTGTATGATGCCTGTGCTCTGATTTTATAATGGAATTTGGTCAGCAGTGCTTAAAGTTTTCACTCTCAATTTACCACTGGAATGAATATCTTTTTAAAGTAGAAAAGTATAAAGATCTCATGATCGTATCAAAATTAAAATGGAGCCTCAGACTACTGCTAACCTAAAGAAATTTTACTTAATCGCAATGAATTGAAAATCTCCACTGGGGGCTGACCTAGACTGGTAGAAGGAAAGCACACTTGCCACTTCTAAAGATGACAGGCAGTAGTTGCAGGAGGTTTTACCTCTTTCCCAGAGTCTATCCCGTTTAGAGCCTCAAAGACCAGATATACCAGGAAATGAATGGATGGTTGCCACTCTGCTCAAATGAGAGGCTTGAAGGTGGCTAGTATACTGTTATTCCTTCCCCATCATCAGCAAGAGCCTCTGCAGTTGCCATTCAGCATCCCTAATATCTCTGAAACAACAAGACAGAAGTTGACTGAGGGAGATCATGGAGTTGGTTTCAAAAAAAGGGCAGAGGTGGCGGTGTATCCCAGAAGCAGGCCAGAGTGTCCCCAAGCCCAAGCGTTAAGGGCTGGGTCAGACAGTGAGCGAGTGAGACTAACAAAGTCTAACTAAGGCTTGCTGGAGAAAGGGGAGGAGATGAGATATAAGATCTGAGAAGGAACTAGATAGTTTTTAACCATAAATCACCGGAAAGTTATGGAAGCTCTCTAAGACTCCATCCAGGGGTAGAAAAAGAAACTTTGATAAAGCATTAATGAGCAAAACACAAATCCATTATATGCATCTACCCACTCAGCTGAGACTTTTCAATTAATTGGTTATTCCTGCAAGAACTTAAAAAGCTTAACTCCTATTCACCTCTTTGAAAGAGGGGGAGAGACAGTGGAACGAAGTTGTGGCCTAATGAAAAAGGAGTACGGGGGGTTGGGGGGGGAAGCTAACCCAAGAGAACACTTAAAAAAACAAGTGTTTTTAAAGTGTTTTGAAGCAGGCCTAGAAAGCAGCCTGTTTAAAATTCAGCATTTAAGTGACAAAGTGGCCAAGTTGTTAAGGCGATGGACTGCTCAAACTCAGCATTCAAAAAATAATAGATTTAAGATAGTGGATAAGCTTGCCAATACAGTAATAAAAGCATGAGCATATAAAGGCAACTAGAAATTTTAGGTAAAAGAGCATGTTCTCAAGAAAGTTAAAGTCTATATATCCTCCAATAAAAGACACACACAAGATTTTGAGCAAGTGATAGTGAGTAAAGATGAGAATTCATACGAACTTGTGAGGAATTTTCTCCTTCAAACAGCACTGTTTAAGTGGCATAAGGGATCATCTTTTTCTCTATGAATGGAATTATTCTAACTAGCTCTGAACTGCAAAATATCTATGTAATCATAATATTGGAAACACTATTTAGTGATTTTAAATGTTCAGAATTAACCTAGAGACAAATAATAGATAACAATTATAGACACGCATTGTAAGCCTTGACAATGGGAAAGCAATTCTTAATCGACAGAATTAGAGGTATGGGGTGGAGAATACAGGGGTTGGAATATTTTCATCTTAAAAAGTAAAGGGTTCTTTTACTTGTCAATTATACCTAGTAAAGCTGAAAAGAAGTGGAGGATTTAAAGGAATCCTAAATCTAGTGGATTAAAAAAATGAAACAAATTAATTTTTTAATAGTACCCAACAAAAGAATATAAAATCGGAGTTCCTGTTGTGGCTCAATAGCCTAAGAATCTGACTACTATCCATGAGGATGTGGGTTCTATCTCTTGCCTTGCTCAATCTGTTAAGAATCTGGCATTGCCACAGGCTACAGCACGGGTTACAGATGTGGCTTGGATCCTGTGTTGCTATGGCTGTGGCATAGGCCTGCAGCTGCAGTTGCAGCTCCAATTTGACCCCAGGCCTGGGAATTTCCATATGCCATGGTGCAGCAGCCCTAAAAAGAAAATATGTATATATATTTAACAATATAAATTAATATAATATATATATAATTAACAATAGGTAAATTGAAAAATAACAAAAAATAGTACCAAAAATTGGAGGAGGGAAAGTATAGAGGGAGATGGTATAAGTTTACAAAAAAAAAAATTGCTTTATCTGTGGCATGCAGTCAACAGTTACTGCATTAAAACATTGCTATTATTATTATTATTATTATTATTATTATTATTTAGTTTTAGGGCCATACCTGCAGCATATGGAAATTCCTAGGCTGGGGTAGAAATGGAGCTATGGTGGTAGGCCTATGCCACAGCCATAGCAACACCAGATCCAAGCCGTGTCTGTGACCTACACTACAGCTTGCGGCAATGAGGGATCCTTAACCCAATGAGTGAGGCCAGGGATCGCATCCTCGCGGAGACACCATCAGGTCCTTGATCCTCGGAGACACAGGGAAACCCCAAAACATTATTTTAATGTAGAGTTTTCATCCTACCTTATAAATATGCAGTAATCATTACTAAGTTAGAAGTTTAACAGGTTGCTAGCATGTCACATCTCTAAACAATGCTGTAATAAAAATCCTTGGATTTAAGTAAATCATTTTTTTAATTATTATTACCTCAGGGTGTTTTTCTAGAAATTATCAGACCAAAGAAATGTGACCGCCTTAGAGATTACGGTCATATCACCAATTGAGTGATCATTATTTTTACATCTGAATATAGCTATAATGGAAAACCAAAGGTCATTTTTTTAATTTTTAAACTATTTATTTTGAGATAACTGTTAGACTCACATGCAGGTAAAAAAAATAATAAAAATAAAAAAAAGGAGATTTCCTATATCATTAACCCAGTTTCCACAAAAAGTAACATATTGAAAAACTATAGTACATTATCACAACCAAACTATTAACATTAACACAAACTATTAACATTGATACCCAGTGTTAGTTGCACTCCTGCAAAAGTGTGTGTGTGAATTTAGTTCCATACAATTTTATCACAGATGTAGACTAGTGAATTCACCACCATGGTCAAGATACAGAACATTCCCCCACTACAAGAATCACCCCTGTTACCTTTTATAACTACAGTTACCTCCCTGGCCCTTCCCTCCCCTATACCTACTCCTGGTAACCACTAATTTGTTCTCTATTTCTAACATGTTGTCTTGTCAAAAATGGATTTTTTTTTTTCACTCAGCATAAGCCCCATGGAGATCCACTTAAATTGCATCAATTATTTGCTGTGTATTGCTGAATAATATTCTATGATATGGCTATAAATCAGTTTATTTCACCATTAACCCACTGACTAAGAGCCAATTTGAAATATTTGACAGAGCATTTGAACTTGCCCACTTCATAGAAAAAGATTTGTTAATCTATTTAAAGACATTTACTTGGGACAGGCAAAAGAAAAGATAAATTCAGCTTAAGTTCGAAAGAATGGAAGGAATTAGCAATTTTAAGCACTTATTGAATGGTTGACATTCAGTTTTCAAAGTGATCTAGACTTGATATTATATCCATATTAATTACTAATAAAAGCTGGGCTCAAAAAGTTTAAATAGGAGTTCCCTGGTGGTTCAGCAAGTTAAGGACTTAGCATTGTCATGGTTCTGGCTCTGGTTACTGCTGTAGAGGTTCTGTCCCTGGCCCAGAATGTTTACATACCATGGGCATGGCCAAAAAAAAAAGTTTAAATTTCCACAGCTACTAAACAGTTAATGTATGATTAAAACGTAAGTCTTTCTCACCTTAATCCAGTCCCTCTGGCCTCCACTCACCACGCTATGATGTGAAAGGGGGAAACCAACAAGGCACCATGGATTAAGAAAGGGCACCAATCCTGGGTCAGTAGTGAAATCAACACAAAGGAGCTGGAAGAAGAAAAATTCAGTTGCCTACTTGTCAGATTATCTCGATCACTGAGGCATTTTTTTTTTTTGTACTAGATTCTTTTACTTAAACTCCCTGTAACACACACCATACAATAAAAGTCCTCCTACTGCAAACAACACCAAAAAAAACACAACACCAACAACAACTTAGCCAGAAAATAATAATAATAATAATATCATCAAAAGAAAAATTAACCAGAAAAAAAATGAATAAAAACGTTAGACTCAAATGATGGTTACTGTGGCAAATACTGTATGGCAAAGAAATCTCTGCTAACATGTGCTCCAGGAGGAATTAAGCACTTGAGGATAAAATAGTCCCCTTCATTGATTCCTCCCACATGCTGACATGGTACTGCTCCATAATTTTTTTGTCACAAGCTTCCAGATAAATCACTGGAACACTAGCTATCTCGTCAAGTTAGTTTCAAATACACCAGAGCACTGAGCTGGGGTCGTAGGACTGTCCCTGGCGAGGTTCCAGCGCGTGGCCACACCCCCGCCTAGCCTCAGAAAAGACCCTGTCTTGCTGACTAGACAGAGATAAATGCCTCACTGGCGTGCTCATCAGACGCTAAGCCAGACCCATCTCTTTCCTCCTCTCCTTTCCTCCCTCACTCCCGTTATTTATAGAGATCACAAGTGAACCGGGGGAAATTATTACAGTGCGATGACTGCTGAAAGGCTGAAGCTAAAGAAGATGGATTATCATGGCTCTGACATGATTTGTATGGATTTCCAAAATTAAGCTGTTCGCTTTAGAGTGACCACCTTCCTCCCGCCCTGAGCTTCGCAGCTGCCCTGGTGATAACCTTCATCTGCACTTGGGAGCCCAAAAAGCTGAGCACGTTTCCCATTACCTTTCAAGCGAGTGTGTAGGGTTCTTCTGGCCCCTCAGTAATAGCAGGGCTGCTGGTGAACAGAGTGATAAACACCTACTGAGAGGGATGTAGCGTGAAAAGATCTCATCACCTGCCATTAGCCCCCGATGAATAATGCAGCATTCTCCTTGGCAGGTGTCAGGGGTGGGAGGGAGAATTGCTCCCTTGAATGCTCTGGTGAGCACTTCAGCACAAAGTAAGAGGTGAGAGCAACAGATGAATGTGACAAAATTACACAAGCTATTGTGCTTTAAAAGAAAGGGAAACTTTTACTTCACAAAGTAAAAGCAAGTTTTCTTTCTTTCTCCATCCTTACAGTTAGGGCAAGTAATGCGGCCTTTTCTCATATTTTTACCATTCTAATCTGGATCCCTTTTGAAGGCACAGCTTCTCTGTGATGGCACTACTCAGCTAATAGCATATTTCTCCACTGGTTCCAGTTCTTTCTCTGCTTTATCTTGGTCTTGACTTGTATAGTGAGCCATTGTTGTATTTTTATTAAACTTTATAGGCCTGTGTTAAATAAACCTATCAAACAAGAGCAAATGTAATCATTTCTGTGTGTATTTATACCCGCATGTGCAGGTACATGCACACACACACACACATTAAAATGGTAATTTGGGGCCCAAAGAATGGATAACTAATGGACTTACTGCCTTTGAGGATCTGCCTGAAGGTAATGATATCAGGCCAGCAGAATCTAAGACAAAAATGGGATCCATCATTGGATTATCATAGCACACACATTCATCTATCTGAGAGCCACAGATTGAGGTGATGTGTAGCCTCAGATTCCAACGTGTGGAAAACATTTGATTAAATTAGGTCAACTTTCTTCAAGACCAACACAATTTCGGAGAACTCAGAAGTAGTTTTTCATTTTTCATCCAGTTGTCATAAAAATTCCAACATGGCCAGACACGAAAACTTAAACTCCAGGACTAATTAGCCATTGCCTTCACCCTTAAACCCCACATATTCTGAGGACGTAGAACAACTTGATCCCCACACTTAATTCTGTATCTTCCCTTGTCAGTGGAGCAAATGACGTTCCCAGACTTTTTCCTCACATTGTGAGGGGTGTGGAAAGGGCCAGAACACTGTGGCACCATGGTTAAGTTAAAACAAAGCTTGCCAATGACTAATGGTCTTTTAAAATGTTTTTTATTTTATTTTTTGTCATTTTTTTAGGGCTGCACCCACGGCATATGGAAGTTCCCAGGCTAGCGGTCTAATCAGAGCTGCATCTGCCTGCCTATACCATAGTCACAGCAATGCCAGATACGAGCCATGTCTGCGACCTAAACTACAACTCATGGCAACACTGGATCCTTAACCCATTGAGTGAGGCCAGGGATCGAACCCAAGCCTCATTGATATTAGTTGGGTTTGTTACTGCTGAGCCCCAACAGGAACTGCCTGATGACCTTTCTTAAAATCCCTTTTATGTTTGAATAGAATAGGGCAGCTTTTAGAATGCATCTAAAGTTACGAATCTAATTTTTCCTTATTATGTCCTCTCTTTAATTTATTTGGGGTGTTGAATCATAACCAAAAACATATTTCTTGGAGTGAAATAGTTACTACTTAAAATAAACCCTTGGGAAAAAGAACTAATGAATTTCTCCAGTCATTTCCTAAGACTAGGGTTTCAAATACAGACATTCTAAAAACTACATAGATCCCAGGGGATGTAAGCAACAACAAAAATTACTTCTTGGTATATAAAGTAATACATGCACATCACAAAACTTCAAAACTTTAGAAAATAGAACAAAAATGAAGAGTATCCTCTGTTCATTCACCTGTTGATTTTTTAGTGTTTATATTTTTGAATTCATACAAATATATGTTACATACTATATATACAGTCATTTAAAAATAATTATACTATGAAAAGTACTTCCATCACATTTCTCTTAATAATTCACTGGGGAATATCTTTCCTTGTCAATAATTATGAATCCACATAATTTTTAATTTATTAAACTAAAAGACAAAAACAACAATTCACTCATTTCTCCTGCTCCCCATCCCTTACCTCTGTCAACTACCGATTTGTTCTCTGTGTCCAGAGCTTTATTTTTTAATTATTTTTAGATTCCACATATTTGAAAGATCATACAGTAATTATCTTTCTCTTTGATGCCCTTTCGATGTCATTTTAACCATGTATTTCAGAACAGATATCTTGATAAAGGGTGATTGCACCCAGCTGACGGTGTGGAGCTGTCTCAGAGAAATGGGAACATACAGTCAACAATTAGGGACATATCTTTTTTTCATATCATCTGTTTTACCTGCTTATCCCAAGAGACTGGGATCCGTTATTATTAGTTGCCAAATTATATCTAGTTTAGTCTTACACTCCTCCAAATTTCTTAGCCCCTTGTTAGAAAATCTATCAGAATCCACTGATTCTCTGACAGTATCTGTTAAAAATATATGAAATGTCAGGAATGCAGCTGAGTCCTGGGACTGATTACATCTCTGTCCAAAGGAGGATTACATTCCAGCAGAGAAAACAGGCAATAGATGATTAAGCAAACAAGTATGTAGGCAATGTGTGATCACTTCTATAAAGGAAATAAAAAATGGACATGCTAATAAGCAGGAAAGGTGGTTATAGCAGTGAAGCCTGCCAGAGAAGATCATGTAGGAGTGGACATCTGACCAGGCAGTTAAAGGGAAGATAAAGCCAGTTGTTTAGTCCAGGCCCTGCGAGAAGCAGATGCCAAGATGGGGTTAAAAGTACAAGAATATTTTTTGGGGGGGAGCAGGGAGAAAGTGCTCACATTGAAAGAATGAAGTAAAGGAAGGCTGAGACTCTTATGAGACAAAAATGCCTATCTGACCCCACATAAAGGAGGGAGAGAAAGCTGATTACAAGAGTCCTACGCTTCTGGGCAATCTAAGATAAGTCCAGTAAAGCTGCCATTGATCCATGAAACCAAAGTCAGAAAACAAAGATGCCCCATTTTTTCTAGGAATGGGGCTGCCCAAGTGTCCCCTCAATCCTCAGTCACTGGTTGGAAGAGTATGGTTTCAATGCAAAATGGGGCATAGATTTCAAAACACAGGAACAGGGACCCTCCATCAGCCACCCTACATACAGAAGAGGATCTGTGAGCCTCATTCTCGTGGCTACCACAACCACCGTGTGAAGAGCAGCAGAAAGGGAATTCCATGAACAGGAAAGAGCAGGGACGACTACCTGGAGGTCAAAAAACACCTGGAATGAATTAAGGGAGTTTGTCGGGTTTGATGATGGCAGAAAAATAGGTGCCCAACCAAGGAGGGAGTGGGAGGAGGGGACTTACCAATCACAGAAATCATAATGCCTTATTTATTGACCGCACACTGTATGCCAGGTACTGCTGCTCTGCTTTACAAATGTAAACTCTGTTCATCCTCACATCACCTCTACAAGGGGCTTCTGGCATTATTCTAATTGTACAAGCAAGGGAACAGAAGCCAGAAAGGTAAAAAGTTACTTGTCCAAAGACACATTAGTTTCCAAGTGGCAGAGCTGAGATTCAAACACAGACACTATGCCTACTCTTAATTACTATGCTGTCATTGTCTCAGATAACTGTTTTGAATTTTATTCTAAGAAAGTCAGGAGGACAGTGAAATGGTATAAACATAATTAATAAATATAATAAATATACATTAATATGTGGTTTCAGGGCATCTACTCATCCTCTTAGTCCCTTAAGAATCTTTTTTAATAAACCAAAAATAACCGCCTAGAGTTTAAACTCACGAAATAGGCAATTGTGGAAGCTACTGTCACCCGCCTCACTGCTAGAATGACCCAAACAGCTGCCAGTCTTACATGGGCCTAGATCAGGACAAGCTTCTGCAGAAGGCCCAGGTGTTCATGGGCTCAACGTATTTACATTATTTCTTCTTTTTCCATTTTTAGGGCTGCACCGGAGGCATATGGACATTCCCAGGCTAGGGGTTGAATCAGAGCTGCAGCTGCTGATCTACACCATACCCACAGCAGCACAGGATCCAAGCCGCATCTGCGACCTACAGCACAGCTCACAGCAATAACGCCAGATTCTCGATCCACTGCACCACAACAGGAACTCCCACATTATTTCTTAATAACCCTTCCAAGGTTGAGGTCAAAGGAAAAATTATTATGGAAGAACAGAGAGATGCAATATTACTGGCTTTGAAGATGGATCAAGAGGACCACAAGCTAAGAAAAAAGAGCAGTCCCTGGAAGCTGGATAACGCAAGAAAATGAATTCTCTCCCAGGACTCCCAGAAAGGAACTCAGCCCTGCTGACACTTGAGGTTAGCCCGCTGAGACCCATTTCAGACTTTTGACCTCCAAAACTCTGAGATAATAAATTTGTATTCATTTAGCCATTACATTTGTGGTAATTTGTTGCAATTACTATGGAAAAAACTCAAAGAATACGGATAGACCTCTTCCAGTAAACACAAAATAAGACATCTGTGTCCCATATCAATGCTTACCAAAAGATGATTTCAGCAGAAGAGGATTTTAATAATAAAGTTGATAGAATGACCTGTTCTATGAATCACCATCAGTTTTTTTCACTAGTTACTCTTATCACTTGCAATGGACTCATCAGCCAAGGGACTATAGTAGCAGTAATGGAGGTTACTAAAGTGAATGGTTAATGTGCACATAGTAAGAAAGTCTATAACATAATGTTCAAAATTTGGAAAGAATAACAATTTGGTAAGTCTATCCATTATCAATTAATCTCTTTGACTAACCTCTCCATTGACTCATTAAATAGAAAACTGAGGAGTTACTTTTTTAAAAGAGTATTAGGTAATTAAAAGAAGTTTAATACATGATTGAAAACATATTTTAGGCCTGTACAATAATTTTCCTGATGAAATCCAAGGCATTACTTGATTTAGAAAACAACCCCGTGAAATTACTCATAAATCCATCCTGCATGAATCTTGGGTGGAACAACCCATTCATTTAATATTTCTTAGATGTAGGAACAAGATGGCTGGTAAAATTATGTCTAGTGGTTATCTGTAGCATCTGAAAACACTTCTTCTTGACTCCTGTGGTTCCAAGTCCATGTCCAAATTGGTTTCCAGCCTTCTAATCAATTCTATAAACCATATGTGGTAGAAAGATTCTCAGTGGCTCCCAGTGACCTCTGCCTTCTCACATTAATGCCCCTGTTTAATCCCCTCCCCTCGTGTATGGACTAAACCTAGGGAACTGCTTCTAACAAGCAGAAATGGCAAAAGCAATGGGATATCACTTTGTAGGTTAAGTTAGCCAAGACTATGACTGCCATTTTTCTCACTCATTCTCTCTCTGCCTCTTCCCACTTCCTCACTCTCGTGATACAAGCTGCCACATTGTAATCTGCCCAACAGAGAGGCCCACATAGCAGAAAACTGAGGGAGGCCTCCAGCCAACATCCAGCTGAGGAACTGAGGCCCTCAGTCTAACAGTCCTTAAGGAACTGAATCTTGCTAACAACGATGAAACTCAGTTTGGAAGTGGATTTTTCCCCATTTGAGCCTTGAGACATCTGCAGACCTGGCCAACACCTTGAAGACAACCCTACAAGTGATCTTGAAACAGAGAATCCTGCTAAACAAGGTCCAGCTTCCCGGCCCAAAGTCCATGTGATAATAAATGATTCAGTGGCTTCCTGGAGCATGTAGTCTATTTCACATGTCTCATTTAAGGATACAGGCTGAAGAAAGAGTGTCTAACTGGGGCATATGCTCCCATCACCAAAATGTAAGAGACCAAGCCTAGACACACAAGCACATTTCAAGCTTCTGCTAATATCATGTCTGCTAATATTCCACTGGTTGAAACAAGTCGTGTAGTCACCCCAGAGTCAAGGAGTACACTCTCTCTACCATAGGCTACAGCAAGGGTATGGACATATATTACTACTCCAGGGCCATAAAGCATTGGAGTCAATTATTCAGTCTATCACACATCCAATAACTTTTCTTAAATTACCATGATCATTTTCTGGTTTTTTTCCTTTGTTTTTTTTTTTGTTTTTTTTTTTGCAACAAAGAGTCCTTCCTGACACAATGGGTTAAAATAAAAAGAAAATGTCAAAGGTGCCAAATTATAAACTGTGTATGGGTCCAACAATAGAATAATGACCATTTAAACCATGGCATATTCATGAATGAAGTGCCATGTGGTCAATAATGTGAATTTTAAAAAATATAGTTGACATAGAATATTGTTTGCTTCAGGTGTACTACATAGTGAGTTGACATTTGTACATTTGTAACTATCTGTCCCCAAAGTTATTATAATATTACTGATCATATTCCTTATACTGTATATTACATCCCCTTGTGGATTTTTGACCTTATAATTGGAGGTTTGTAGTTCTTAATTCCTTTTACCTATTTTGTGTCCCCCACCCAGTTCTCTTAGAACCACCCATTTGTTCTTTGTCTCCATTTTCATTTGACTTATTTGTTTGTTTTGTTTTTTTATATTCAAATAATGTGGATTTTAAAGTAAGGAATTTCAATTCTTCACACACACACACACATTACTCCAATAGTAACAGTTCCAGATTGGTCAAGTTTAAGGACCCTAGCTACATTGCTAGTAAAAAGAGTATATAAAAGTGCTCAGCAAAAGAACTAGAAGTCAAGTACACATGTAAGGATACACAAGAGATCTTTTTTTGTTGGACTAGCATTTCTCTATAGAAAAGCAAGGAATTTCTATGGAAAAGCAAGCATCTAAAAAGAAAGTAATTATGAAGATAACTAAGGGAAGGTCACGCTGAAAGATTAAAGAGAGATCAAGCTAACTGCAAAAGAAATAGGGGTAGTGAAAAATCTAATCAACACTGTATATTTACAAACTTAGTTTAGAAAAGAGATGTCTCAGTGCTTAATTATTTCAATAGTGGCCACCAATTTAATGTTCTCTTAGAGGGAATGGTTTGGAAAATAGTATGGTTAAACTGGGTTGTGATTTTTATACATTAATATTAAAATAATCCAAAAATAATTAGTTACCTATGGTTCTGTGCCACCAGTATGTCAAAACCATGCTGTCTATCTTAGCAATTTAACTATCAGATCTTAACACTATTGTTTGTTGTTAGTAGGGATCAAAAAGACCCATTTCTTGAATAGACTTTCAATACAGAAAACAGTTGAGAACACTGTCCAATGGAAATGTCAAATGTTACCCATTAAAGATTGTCTACATGGTTTTCTCCTAATATCGTAATTTAGCTACCTTGTGCAAGTGATGGGACAAATTGATTTCACTGGCTTTTATTAACCAAGATGGTTCTTGTTGATTGGTGCTATCTTTTAAAGTCCCATTCAATAATTACTTCTACTGAAGAAATCTGAGAAAGCAAAATTTGGATTTCTTTTTTTTTTTTTTTGCCTTTTGTCATTTTAGGGCCGCACCCGCGGCATGTGGAGGTTCCCATGCTAGGGGTCTAATCAGAGCTATAGCCACTGGCTTACACCACAGCCACACGCAGGGTCTGAGCCGCGTCTGCAACCTACACCACAGCTCATGGCAACGCCAGATCGTTAACCCACTGAGCAAGGGCAGGGATCAAACCCGCAACCTCATGGTTCCTAGTCGGATTCGTTAACCACTGTGCCACGACAGGAACTCCAAAATTTGGATTTCAATGATTAAACAGGGGAGGAGAGAAGTCATGTCAGCAAAACAGGGCTGTAGAGCAGAAATCAGTGGGTTGGTAATGGGTTGAATAGTGCCCCCTCCCAAGAGATATGTTCAAATCCTGACTACCAGCCCATATGAATGGGATTTTATGTGGAAATAGGGTATTTCCAGGCATAATTAAGATGAGATTAAACTGGATTACAGTGGACACTAAATTCAATTACTGATGTCCTTATAAGACAACAGACATACAGAGGGACAGGAATAGAGAAAGTCATGGGATGATGGAGGCAGAGATTGAAGTGATAAAGCTCAAGCCAAAGGATGCCAAGGGATGACAGGAACTTTCAGAAGCTATGAGAAAGTCATGGAACAGATTCTCTTTCAGAGCCTTCAGAAGGAACCAACATGCCAACACCTAGATTTTGGACTTTTAACCTCCAGAACTATGTAAGAATACATTTCTGCTGTTTTAAGCACCAAGTTTGTGATAATTTGTTGTGGCAGCCCTAGAAAAGTAATACACCAACTGCCTTCCTTTTGCTCTTTTATAAAGGCAAATCTTTATAAAAAGTTACATTGAGGGAGTTCCTATTGTGGCTCAGTGGATACAAACCCAACAAGTATCCATGAGGATGAAGGTTCAGTCCCAGGCCTCACTCAGTGGGTTAAGGATCTGGCATTACTGTGAGCTGTGGTGTAGGTCTCATGTGTGGCTGGGACCCATGTTGCTGTGGCTATGGCATAGGCCAGTAGCTGCAGCTCTGATTTGACCCTTGGCCTGGGAACTTCCATATGCCACAGGTGGGGGCCTAAAAAATAAATAAATAAATAAATAAAAGGTTACATTGAAACAGAATCCATGCAGACTGGAGAATGTCACCACATTGGTAGCTCCCATTTGAAATGAGGGCATACCCACGACAGGGGCCCTCCACTGGAGTGGACTTGAAGGGCACCAGCATAGGAGCATGTAAGGGGCAGTGGGTCCAGCCATCTTGTTTTCTAACCTGATCAGATGAGCAATGCACCATTCATAATGCTTGGTGAATGCAACTTTGATGAGTGGCATTCAGGGAGCCTGGAAAACAGAACCGGGGCAGCCCCTCAGGAGCTCTGAGCAGCTGTTGGGAAGCCAACAAGATTGGGCCATCTGAGCATGCCTCACCAAGTTCATTAGGACATGCCAGCACACATTATTATAACTGAAAATCATAAGCCAGGAAATATTCTTTAGGGAATAGGTTATTATCACCAGACTGTTCGGTAACATAGCTTCTCACAGATGTTGTTAACTATATCACTATCCGTGGACAAAGCTGAACCGTGATGAACCTCTTTTCCAATTACAACAGTCACATTTTTGCATGCAATTTTTCTTGAAACATGATGAATTCGCAATTTTGTCAAAAGTCTAGTCTCAAAAAATGGAAGCATTTCTCTTGGCAAACCTAACTATGGCCTTATAAGGAATTTCCCCGGGTTAGGAATAAGGAATACAAAAATCTTTGAAAGGGATTATTTGATGCTGTTTGTTGCTATTTTCTGGCTTCTTATATCATCTGGGAACAAAACTGCATACTCCCTTAAATTCGAGGGAAGGAAAATTTCTTTACATGTCAGACTTTCTAAAAAGATATACATAAAGGTTTTAAGGGTACACAGGAAAATAAAAGTAAACAAAAGAAAAAAGGTAAAATACATATTAAAAATTAGGTGTATTTTGGTATTTCTGTATCTTATAAATTAAAATTTCAGCTTCAGGACTTTCTAAGAAATTGTTGCATTGTAAACATACACTTTGTTTTTATAAATGATGCCAAATAAATTTCTCTCAGATATCAAATCTATGTGAAATTATCCCTATTTCAATGAAGCTGATTCATTTCTGTGATAGCTTTTATGTCAGTAACTCTGCTAGCCAATAGCAAAACAACAAAAGAACCAAAGGGTTGTCTCCTATAATACCACATAACAGGAAAATGGTATAAAGGGATTATTTACTGTTACATAAAATACTGTCAAATGTGACAGTATTTATCAAACACGCACTCAAGGATCTCGAGGCTAGGGAACAGCATAGAATAGTTTAAAAAACAAAATGCTGAAAAATAAAGATGTAGTATAGGACATATACTTGTGTATGTAGAAGTACAGACTGAGGATGGCTTTCCAAAAGAATATTTTTCTGTATTCTAGGATTGTACAGTATGGTAAAAAGTATCTCAAGTTCTACAATTTGGTGGTATTTAAGACAACTTCCACTAGCCTACACATAGGAGATTTTTATATTTTGGAAAGCTCATCTTCTAAAAGTAAAGTAATATAGAGACCATAGAGAATATAGCTTCCATAAGGAACAGGAAGATGTAGCCAACACTCACTGACTTGTCTATCTAAATTCCCCCACTCAATACATATGTTAACAGCATTGGCCCTTCAAAAGGTATGTCCTTAAAATGTAATATTGCCTTGCTGACTTTGGTTAGGCCAATTTGTTTGGGCCTGAGTTAAGTCCTTCACCCCATAAGGATCATGAGTTTCTTCCCAGGAGAAGTAGAATTAAGAAATTGGCTGGTTTCTGAGAGTTCCTATCATGGCTCAGCAGGTTATGAACCCAACGAGTATCCATGATGATGTGGGTTTGATCCCTGGCCCCACTCAGTGGGTTAAGGATCCAGCATTGCTGTGAGCTGTGGTATAGGTCACAGATGGGGCTCAGATTCTTCATGGCTATGGCTGTGGTATAGGCCAGCAGCTGCAGCTCTGATTTGACCCCTAGCCTGGGAACTTCCATATGCCACAGGTGCAGCCTTAGAGAGAAAGAGAGAAAAAGAGGGAGAAAGAAAGGAAGGAAGGAAGGAAGGAAGGAAGGAAGGAAGGAAGGAAGGAAGGAAGGACTTGGCTGTTTTCTTAAATGGAGACGACATAAACTTAGGAACCATAAAAATTATTTTTGGCTATGTACCTTGTATAGTCAAGTTTTTTAGTAAAGGAAAAAGAGAAAATTTGAAAGTAAGAAGGAAAAGCAGTGGATAAAAATGTGTTATCCAGCATTCACATTTCTGGTTCCAGTTTGTTCCTGAGGACAAGGTACAACCTGTATTATAAGATGATCTTTAAAATAGTTTCCATCTTTAAGATATTTTTGATGAGCTTTTATTATTTTCACTTAGAATATGCCCAAGAATACAGAAAATGGTAATAAGATGAGTTAAAAGAAAGAGTGACCTGGTGGGATTTCAACAATTCCAGGTTAAGACATCCACCACCTTTCTTGCCATGCCTTGTGATACAAGATAAACTAGATCTAAACAATTTAAAGACTAGCCACCAAAAAAAAGCATCTTAAAGTCAGTCAAAGATAAAAGACACTTCACCTTCAAAGAAATAATAATACGATTGACAGCTGGTTTTGGAGTTTCCATCGGGCACAGGAGAAAGGAATCTGACTAGGAACCATGAGGTTAAGGGTTCAATCCCTGGCCTTGCTCAGTGGGTTAAGGATCTGGTATTGCCATGAGCTGTGGTGTAGATCACAGATATGGCTCGGATCTGGCATTGATGTGGCTCTGGCATAGGCCAGCCTCTGTGTTGGATCCCTAGCCTGGAAACATCCATATGCCACAACTGTGGCCCTAAGACAAAAGACCAAAAAAATAAAAAAAAAAGATTTACAGCTGATTTCTAAATAGAAACAATACAAACCAGAACATAATGGAATGTTATGTTCTGAAAGAAAAGAACTGTAACCTCAAATTTAAAACACATTGAAAATATCCTTCAGAAGTGAGGTACAAATAAATACATTCTAAGAAAAACAAAAACTAAGTGAATTTGTTAACCTCATACCTGCTCTAAAATGGGTGAAAGGGAAAAGAAAGGAGAGAAGGGAGGGGAGAAGGGAGGGAGTGAGGAAAGAAAAGAATTTTTTTTTTTACAGAGGCGGCAAATGAACATGGAAGTGCTTTAGGATTTTAGAGGTACTAAAATATCACTTCTGTACCACACAGATTACCTACTAAAGATAAAGGGAAAATGGTATCTGTCTAATTAGAAACCTGACAATCAATATCTCAAGCAAATGTTCAAGCTTAGCATCACTAATATTAAGCAACTGACCTTATTTACTAGCATTTCACAAGACAGAGGAACAAGTTAAACAAGATCATGTGATAAAAAAATCAAGTAAATTCAAAATAAAGGGAAACCTTACTTCTACTGGCCTGGACTCTTCAGAAGTCAATGTCATTTTTTTAAATGGAAAACAGCTCTAGACTAAAGAGATTTAATAATCAAAGTTTATGTGTGAAACTTGACTGGAACCTCATTCTGCAAAAATTGCAAAAACAAAATCATCTATAAAAGGCATACTTGGGAAAACTGGAGCAGTTTAAATATGGAATGAATATTAGAATATGTTAAATTATTGTTAATTTTCTTTTGTGTAATGATGACATTGTGTTTATGTAGCAGAATTCTTTATTTTTAGGATATATATGTTGAAGTATATGGATTTGTCATAGTGTCTGAAATATATGTTCAAGTGGTACAGCAAAGATAGAGTCAATTGCTGAAATCTAGTTGGGGAATAAATTGAAATCTATTGTGCTATTCTCTCCCTTTTCTGTATGTTTGAAACTTTGCCTACTTAAAAAGTGGGGGTAGGGAATAATTTTTTTACTTCTGTTAGAGCAACTTAATCATAGTATAAATATCTATTGCTTAGGCTTTTATTTGATATAAATGACAAAATCCAATACAAAATGATTTGGGGTGGCATTTATTCTTTCTCATAAGCAGAATAAATATGATTTCAGACATGTCTGGATAGAGATGCTCAAATAGTGTCACCACAAATCTTTCTGGCCCATCTCTTGGTTCTGCTTTTTGTTGAGGTAAGCTTACAAGGAGCATGAAAACAACAGTAACTTCTCATTTACATACTACCTGTTTAGCAATCCTGGCAAAAAGGAGATGCCTATCCCAAACAGTGTCAGCAAAGTCCCTCAGACCAGCTCATGTCACATATACCAGCTAATTACTGTGTTAAAATTTTGAATATGCCTGTGGGCAAGCTTTGAGACATGTGCCTCTCGTTAGAATCATGCATGGAGTCAACTCCACTGACTGCAAGTGATTAAGAATAGTTGCTCACAGGGTAACAGAAGGAAAATCTGGTTTCTATAACCAGAAAGATTAGGATGGGGTGAGAAAAGGGACTTTTTAAAAAAGTAACAACAAATGGGCGAAATAATGACCAACTGCAGATTCCTCCCTCTTTAATGGGGGCTTGATGAGTATAGAGACACAAACTGTACAGGATATCCAAGTAGGGTTTAATCACTCTAGCCAGGAAGGCCCAGTGAGAAAACACTAGTACCAGGAAATTATCTTGGCAAATGTATCAAACAGGAAGCTTTCAATTTTAAGAGGCAGAAGAGCTGAGTAAAACATGTGCAAAGGAAGTTCTTAATGCAATACCTTTGAGGCACCCGCAAATGAAATGTTTCCTCCATCTGACCATAAAAACTGCCCGTCATCACATGGTTTTCAGGATCTTCTCTACAGAGACACTCTCTTAAGGCTCCATTGCCTTTCCAGGTGGCTCTCTTGGGCAAGGCCCCTATATATTCATTCCAGAGTTGAGCTCTTTCTCCTGAATGACTCCTTCTAGCTCAGACAAAATACTTATGCATCACTGGCAGCAGAAAATCCGTCAGTGCCACACACTGCTACCATGCCATCTTTCCTTGGGCTAGCAGAGTTGCTTGCTAGCCAAAGTCCCTGGCCTTTAAATTTCTCAGGCAAGGGTCAAGTACTAGTCCCTCCTGATCTTTCAACCTCAAGGGTAACAATAACAAGATATTCACGCTCCTTTCAAAATCCTCTTCTTTGGTATAAAGTGAGAGGCAAGTCCCCTGTACCATAAGAAAGCAAAATGCCACAAATCCTACAAAAGCTTCTGAAAATAAATAAATAAATAAATAAATAAATAAATAAATAAAATAAAAACTCTCTTTTTTTTTCACTTTAATCTCAACCTTTCTGCACTTAAAAGGGAATCCTGGGTGAGAGCTTACAAAACTGAATTTTTTGAGACCTCTTGCAAACTGGGTCAGAGTGACTTAGTAGTCCTCCCTCACCCTTTTTAGAGTGACAGGTTACTAGCCATCTATTATTTTTGTTTTTGAGTTTTCAGTCAGTACTGAAATGCCAAGAATTGCATATTAACATCCTCTTACACTTGACTGGCTTAGCCCAGTAATGATTTACCCCCTGGGAATGATACCTTACCAACAAAACAATAATGGAATTATTGCTTTAAGGGAGTAAGATTATCTGGTAGGCAACGAACTGTGTGTCCCACAGCAGAAGTCACATTTTTACATAGGATAGCACCTATTTACCTTCAAATAACTGGGCACAAATGGAAACTATACAAGGAGGTTTTATTGTCTTGGAGGTAGAAAATGTTAACATTTGACTTTTTTTTGTATATGGGCCACTAGATGTTAAACTGCTAAGTTTCCCTCTGTGTTTTCTAACCACTATATTTCTAGTGCTTGGCATGCAGCCCAAAGTCCATAAATACTTACTGACTGGCTGACTACAGACCAGTTACTTCATTATAAAAGAGTTTGTTCTCAAAGAATTAATTAATAGTGGTATCCTTGCATAGGTGATTGCATAGTATAAACAGGAACAATGCATTCTATATATTTTAACTCCTGTTCCTGGAATGTTCTTGTCATGCTGTGTATTTGTCAAGAGTTAAAATTTAAGAGATTCTGCATAAACACAATTTAAATCCGCAATCCAATTAGTGCATTAAAAGCTGACAGATTTTTTTTTTTTTTTGCTAAAAATCACCATTTGTCATGTATTCTCGGCCCTGGTATTATCCCCACAGATATATAAGGCTAAAAAAGGCCACCTATTACTGGAGAGATGTATCTAAAAAATCTCTCAGGCTGCCTGTAATAATCTCCATTATGTATAATGACCATTTTGATAATAGTCTTTAGAAGAGGTAATGGCCCTGCTGAATGGTTATTACCTGTCTGTTCATGCTGGAAGCAAGATGCAGAAGCCAGAGGGGACAGTCAAATGGTCCTTGTGGTGTATTCTGAGGAAATAAGAAATATTTAACAGAATGCAAGAAACAGACAAGCGAGTGCCTTCTGTGGCAGAACTGGCCACCTCTCTGCCACAAGCCTTCCTGAATTTCATAATTTAAAGCAAATGCTCCCAATAATGGACCTGCTCTCAGCCTTCAGACCAATTTCATCTGAAGCATCACTAGCTTGTCTATTAAGAGGAAGGGGAAAAGACAACTGAACATTATCATATTCCTTCCTGTACTATTGTTGGGGGGTAGACTCAACAAGAGCAACTCCAGCGGGGGATAAGGGATTGTTTCTAATCAGCCCTGAAAGGGGAGGTCTATCTGTGGCTTAGGTCAAACTGAGGACATGTCATGGTTTTAGGGACCAAATCTGATCCAGACTCCACCACAGCCACAGCTAGAAAACATACCATCCCTCTGCAAAGGGTAATTTCAGGGTCTTATCAGCTTCACGTCTATGGGGCAAACGTCATGCCCTATCTCCTGGGAATAGATTTTATAAAGCTTAGAGATGGCTTCCCTTTATCTCTACTTAAGTTATCCTATATGCTTCCACTAACATAGAGGGGTGAATATGTCAGACTAAAGGTACAACACAGGCTTCTGATGGGACACATGGTCTGAAGGAGACTTTTTCAAAGAGGGTTGTACAGATGCGATTACAATTGTTCAAAGACTTTATTGGTGAGGAAGGGTGAGTACAAATTCAATGGTCAAATGAAATCAGAAAAATTTGCGTTAAAGCAATATAAGCAGATTATTTGTTTTTGCAATGAGACTTCTTAGAGCCTTTACCGTGTTTGTGTTCATTGTATAAAATGCACAAAAGGGGGACAATATAACACAGGTAATACTTCCCAGAAGAATTTATCCAAGGGCATTTTATTTATTTATAGGAATACATGAGATAATATCTGCCATTGGTCTGTATTTGCAATGACCAATACAGCAGCCATTAACCACATATGGCTATCTAAATTTGAATTAATTAAAATGAAATAAAATTTAAAACTCAGTCATAATGCAAGAGCTCAATTAGTCACAAGTGGCTAGTCGTAACAGTGCTGAACTCTACAGATACAGAACATTTTCATCATTGCAAAAATTTTTATTGAGTAGCACTACTCTAAATAATAAGTGATATTTTGGACTGAGTTTGAAATGCAGTTTTTTACCTCTCAACTAGTAATTATTGTAAAATGTATACTCATTCTCAAAATGAATTTTCCCTCCATAGAAAACAAAATGGGAAACAGAGCAAAATATCTGATATCCATACTCATCCTAAATTCACACAATTATAGCACTTATGGAGATAAAGTCTAAATAGATGGGAAACTGAATAAAGTTCAGAAGGTATGAAATCAGAGAAACCTGCAACAACAGCAGCAGAGAATGGCTCAAAGGTCAGAAGTGAAAAAAACTAACTTGGAGCAGAAGTGTTTCTGGCACAGAGGTTAAAAGAACCACATAAATCTGTTCAAAACAGTCACTGATCTATAACTGAAGTATTCTTTATGAAATTCCAAGTTGTGAATATTGCTCTCTTCTAGGGACTGTAATTTAGAAAATTTTCTTTTATTGATCTTTCCTGGGCCCAAAGAGAGGGAATTGATTGGAATTACATAATGCATACCATAGTTCTTGGCACACAGAAAATAGTCAAGGTATTTAAGTTGAAGGACAGAAAAATCTTCAATACGATAAATACTTTTAAGTACCTCATATGCGAGAACACTGCGCTAAAGAGGGATACAAAGACACCTGAGATTTCACCCTGCTCTCAAAATGTTCACAGTTACTCAAGTACAAAAACAAGTTTGCCAGCAAGACAAGATCGTATGAAAAGAGACATAAATAAAGCATGTGGAAAATCAAATGAGGTTGAGATAACTTCCAGACAACATGAGAAGGAAAGGTTTCATGGAAAAGGGAGGACTTGAAATACATCTTTAACCATTAGAATTTTGATTGAGATGAAGGAACAAAAATGTTTATGTGGTAAGGAAACCCAGAAACATTGGTTTATGTAAAATATACTGATCTTTATAGTGAAACTCAAGCTTCAACTTCTCCATGAAGCCTGTGCTAACTACCCCCGTCTTCACAGATCTAACAAAGTGGAAAAACAACTTGGGTCACCTGTCAGGTCCAGAATTGAAAGTAACTATGATGTCCAAGATGGGGTCTGAAGTTGGACACCCAAAATATACATTTCTCCACTGAGAATAAGGCATAGGATCCAATATAAGAGGTCACTGTAAACCTCTAACTATAGGAATGGAATTCTAGTCTATAGAAATCCTCTCATTTCTCATACTGACACTTTCTTCCACAAAAATTTTACATAACTCCAAATTCTATTTTCTGTCACTATGAATACATCATTGACAAACCATAAGAAGTTTCACTAAAGTCTGCATATTGATTTATATGCTGTTCCCAAACCCATATTCTAGAAATGCCCAGAAGTAAGTAAATCACATTCGGGTAAAAAATGAATCATAAACTTCCTGTGCATGGGCAATTTTGAGTTAAAAGACTTCATTGAAGCATTATATCAGAGTCTTGCTTTTTCAAGATCAAATGAGAAACAAACAAGAGAAACTAATACTGAGAATGAATATCTCAGAAGAAAAGATAAGGGATGGAGGTAACTAAAAGACAAAAATTCAAGTTTATCATGGAACTGGGCAAGGTTAAACTTTAAAAAAATTCACAGAGAAGGAAAAAAGAAAATTGATATTTAATGAGCAATTTCTATGTGCTAAGGAGTATCATACTCTGAGTTCACTAAACAAAAGAATCTGAAGCAAGAGTTGAGCATTAATGCTTTTGAGAAGTGCAAATCTGTGGTTGGGAAAATGAAGTAAAAGTTTAAAAAAGATAGAGAAGAATAGAAAAAGAGGCAAGGTGATGCATTTTCATGCTAGTCGTCGTATCATGGTAAGCCATAAACAACATGGCCTCTTTCGTTGGTGAGTTCAAGTCAGCCCTGTGGGATTTCTTCAGATAGGATATATGGGGAAACTCACACAAGGAGCAGTTACTCAACATAGTTTTGGAAGTCCTAGCCATGATAATCAGAGAAGAAAAAGAAAATAAAAGGAAAAAAATAGAAGGAATCCAAATTGAAAAAGAAGAAGTAAAACTATTATTGTTTACAGTTGACATGATACTATACCTAGAAAATCCCGAGGGAGTTCACATTGTGGCACAGCAGAAATGAATGAATCCAATTAGTATCCACAAGGATGTGATTCAATCCCCAGCCTCTCTCAGGGATCCAGTGCTGCCACGAGCTGTGTGTTGCAGACAAGGCTCAGATTCCACATTGGTGTAGCTGTGGTGTAGGCCATCAGCTGTAGCTCTGACTCAACCTCTAGCCTGGGAAATTCCACATGCCACTGGTAGAGCCCCAAAAATAAAATAAAAAAAAGGAGAAAAAAGAAAAAGAAAGAAAGGAAAATCCTGAAGACACTACCATAAAACTGTTATATCTCATCAGTGAATTTAGTAAAGATGTAGGATACAAAATTAATACACAGAAATCTATTGCATTTCTATATACTAACAATGAAAGATTAGAATGAAAAATCAGATAAACTATCCCATCTACCATTGCATCAAAAAGAATAAAATACCTGGATAACCCTACCTAAAGAGACAAAGACCTATACCCTGAAAACTATAAGACACTGATGAAAGAAATCAAAGATGACAAACAGAAGGAAAGATACGTCATGCTCCTGGATTGCAAAAATCAGTATTGTGAAAAGGACTATAAAATCCAAGGCAATCTGTAAATTCAATGCAATTCCTATAAAATTACAAAGGATTAGAAGTCCCTTCATGGCACAGTGGAAATGAATACGACTAGGAACCATGAGGTTGTGGGTTTGATCCCTGGCCCTGCTCAGTGGGTTAAGGATCCAGTGTTGCCATGAGCTGTGGTGTAGGTCTCAGATGCAGCTTGGATCTGGCATTGCTGTGGCTCTGGCATAGGCCTGCAGCTGTAGCTCCAAACAGACCGCTAGCCTGGGAACCTCCATATGCCGAGCAGTCATGGCCCTAAAAAAAAAAAGACAGAAAATATAAATAAATAAAATAAAATCACAAAGGATATACTTCACAGAACTAGAACAAAAAAATTTAAATTTGTGTGGAAACACAAAAAACCTGAATAGTCAAAGCAATATTGAAAAAGAAAAAGCAGAACTGGAGGAATCAGGCCAGACTGTACTGCAAAGCTACTGCAATTAAAACAGCATGGTTCTGACACAAAAACAGAAATATAGATCAGTGGAACAGAACAGAAAACCCAGAAATAAACCCAAGCACATTCGGTCAACTAATCTATAACAAGGGAGGCAATAACATATAGAACTACATGTAAAAGGATGAAATTAGAACATTTCCTAACACTATACATAAAAATAAATTCTAAATGGATTAAAGACCTAAATGAAAGGTCAAATACTATAAAACTCCTAGAGGAAAACATAGGCAGAACACTCATGGACATAAATTTTGGCAGGATCTTGTTTGATCCACTTTCTGGAATAATGACAGTAAAAACAAAAATAAACCAATGGGACCTAATTAAACTCAAAAGTTTATGCACAGCAAAGGAAACCATTAAACGCAACCAACAAGGGCTTAACCTCCAAAATATACAAACAATTCATACAACTCAACAACAATAAACCTCAACTGAAAAATGGGCAGAAGATCTAAACAGACATTTCTCCACAGAAGACAGATGGATGGCCAACAGGCACATGAAAAGATGTTCAACACCCCTAATCATTAGAGAAATGTGAATCAAAAATATGAGGTACCACCTCACAAGGATCAGAATGGCCATCATTAATAAGTCTTCAAATAAGGAATGCTGGAGAAGATATGGAGAAAAGGGAACCTTCCTACACTGCTTGTGGGAACGTAAATTAGTACAATCACTATAGAAAACAGTATAGAGGTTCCTCAGAAAACTCAATATAGAACTATGATACGATCCAGCAATCCTATTCCTGGACGTACATCTGGACAAAACTATATTTCCAAAAGATACGTGCACCTCTATGTTCACTGCAGCACTACTCAAACTATCCAAGACATAGAAACAACCTAAATGTCCATCAACAGATGACTGGATTAATAAGAAGTGGTACATACGCAATGGGATACTACTCAGCTATAAAAAGGAACAAAATAGTGCCATTTGCTGCAACATGGATGCAACTAGAGATTTTCATGCTAAGTGAAGAAAGAAAAAGACAAAATACATCACTTACATGTCGAATCTAAAATATGGTACAAATGAACTTATCCACAAAATAGAAACAGACTCACAGGCATGGAGAACAGACTTGTCGTTGCCAAGGGGAGCAGGCTAGGGAGCAGGATGGATGGGGAGTCTGGGGTTAGTAGACGCAAACTATTACATTTAGAATGGATAAGCAATGAGGTCCTACTTTACAGCACAGGGAACTACATCCAATCCCTTGAGACAGACCATAATGGAAGATAACATGAGAAAAAGGGTGTGTGTATATATATTTGCATTTATGTACAAATATATATATTTATTTATGACTGGGTCACTTTGATGTACAAAAGAAACTGGCACAACACTGTATTACCAACTATACTTTAATCTTTTTTTAATTGCTGAAAAAAAAGCATAGAACCAAAAGCCACCAGTTCCCCAGGTTTTAGTTATGTTGTCCCAATAACTGATGTGATGCTTAGCAACTCAGTGTCTGTCATTCTTAGTAAAATTTGAAATGTAGATTTAAAAAAAAAAAGTTACCCAATGAGCTTCTAGTCCTGAGACTAGAATTGCAAAGATAATTCAAATAATTACATGTAAAGCCAAATCTGCATTCACTTCCAGGGTCAGGATATAGAGGAAATACAAATATAACAGATTTCAATTAAACTGAAAAATGCAAAATTTTAACAGAAAAACCATATCTTTAAATTTCAGAGGCTCACATAGATGTTATATCTGGAATGGGAAGTATTATTGAAACGTTATAAAAATAAAAATAAATTTTACATAAATCAAATGCTCATGTACGCTTTTTGTTGTATTTGTTTAAATAATTTTTATTTTTTCCACCATGTCTGGTTTACAGTGTTCTGTCAATTTTCTACTGTACAGCAAGGAGACCCAGTCGCACCTACATACATATATTCATTTTCTTGCATTACTATGCTCCATCATAAGTGACTAGATATAGTTCCAGTGCTATACAGCAAGATCTTATTGCTTACCTAATGTGATATAACTTAAAGAGGACGAGAAAGTCCTCTTGCTTCTCAAAACTAATTTTTCATTAGTTTATTAATTGCTCAAAAATTATCTCTCATTTCCTTGGTTAGAGATTTCAGTTTTTGATAAAATGCGAATATCCTAAGAAGGCTAAGAGTTTTAGCTGTTGTCAGATTTTTACACTTTAAGCTGCCACAAGGGTACAATTCCTTTGTTGAGAACAGGTTTGGGAAGTGAATTTGAAGCAGAAGGGAAAGAGGCTTCTTAATAAATGGCTGGGTCTTCAATAACAAGTATCAACTGCTTCACACTTTTTCAGAGCCAGTGTGACACATGTCACTACCAGAAAGAACACATCTTGGCAAGACCTTATAATAATGAGGGGTTATTTACAAGATATGTTCCTTCTAAGCATCAAAATCATAACTATAACTGGCAGGTGAGATATACCTGTCTACCTGTCCTCCACTAAGCAATCTGAGTTGTAATGTCATTTTCCTAAACCAAAGCTTTGAATAGTAGTGGCAAAAAATATGTCTTACATTCTGCAATTTCTCAGAGACTTCATTTATTTGTTTGTTTGTTTGTTTGTTTATTTATTTATTTATTTATTTATTGCTTTATAGGGCTTCATCTGCAGCCTATGGAAATTCCCAAGCTAGGGGTCAAATCAGAACTGCAGCTAACAGCCTACACCACAGCCACAGTTACACGGGATCTTAGCTGAGTCTGACCTACACCAAAGCTTGCAGCAACGCTGGATCCTTAACCCACTGAGCAGAGATCGAACCCACATCCTAATGGATACTAGTTGGGTTCATTACTGCTGAGCCATGATGACGACTCCCTTAAAGACTTTAAAGAAACTTTATTACCATAGCAGCCATCCAAGTTTCTATAACACACTGCACAGAACTGCATACTTACTAAAAATGTATATGTACACATGCAAAACATTGCTACAGAGATGCCTCTTCTGTTCTTGTGGGGAGAGGCGACCAGTCTGTTGCCCGCTCTCACTCTTATGAGTCTCTTTATTATAAGACTGCTATTGGCTTCTTAATTTGAGGAGAGTAGTAAAAGCTGAGAACAATGAGAAAAAAAAATTTTCCCCTTATACTTAGAAGCCATAAAATGTGTCATACTCTGTCTTATCACTGAAACCAACTGTCTTCTCTGTATTCCATATTTTTTCCACTGTATTCTCTGTATTCCAATTTTTTTGTCTTTTTTAGGGCCACACCCATGGCATATGGAAGTTCCCAGGCTAGGGGTCTAATCAGAGCTGTAGCCGTTGGCCTACGCCACAGCCAGAGCAATGCCAGCTTCAGGCCACATCTGTGACCTACACCTCAGCTCATGGCAATGCCAGATCCTTAACGCACTGCACAACGTCGGGGATAGAACCTGCCTCCTCTTGGGTACTAATCAGATTCATTTTCCACTGAGCCACAATGAGAACTCCTGTATCCATATTTTTTTTTCTTCTTTTTTAAATTTTTTTTCATATTAACAATGAATTTTATTTCAGTTATAGGTGTACAAAGATCATAAGTCAATACGAAAGATTTTGTGTCCCAAACCCACAGTGCATCCCCCCACCCCCAGATTGTCTTATTTGAAAAACCAAGATTTTCCAAAATCTGTGAGTCATTGTCTGTTCTTCAAAGAAGTTCATTGTGTCTCTTTAGTTTCCACATGTAAGCGGTAGCATTGGGTGTTCCTGTCTAATTGTCTGACTGGTTCCACTTCGAATGATAATTTCTAGGTTCATCCATGTTGCTATAAATGTTATTCCGTTCCTTTTAATGGCTGAGTAATATTCCATTAT
>PVHT020000021.1:1584259-1604732 GCA_004024745.2 Catagonus wagneri
ATCACAGCTTGTACCCCAAAATTCAGTTGGACACCTCTTCAGCTCTACCTTCACAGGGTTATGTTAATTTGGGCAATTTCTTACTCATTTTATGGTATCCATTTTTTTGTCTGCTTTTTAGGGCAACACCCATGGCACAAGTTCCCAGGTAAGGGGTCAAATCGGAGTTACAGCTCCTGGCCTATGACACAGGCACAGCTACGCACCACAGATCACGGCACCGCCAGATTCTTAACCCACTGAGCAAAGCCAGGGATCGAACCTGTGTCCTCATGGATCCTAGTTGGCTTCGTTAACCACTGAGCCATGATGGGAACTTCCTTGATGTCCATTTTAGATGAACGCTCATTTCCTGAGGATTTGGGGTTGAACACCTTTGCTTGCATACCCAACCAATCTGCTTCCATTCACTACTTCTGAGGCAGATGATGTTGAAAATGTCTCTTTCTATAAGGATGAGAGTGTGTGATAAAACTATTTGCACAAATATGCAGGGACCCTCTTCAGCCTCAATTTTCCAATTTATAAAACAAACTTCAAATCACTTCCAACTTTAATATATAATCCTTCTGAAGAGAGGATAAGGAAGTATTGGATGCACATGCTGGTCACTACGAAACTAATAAATTATGATGGAAAACAGGACAATATAAGAGTTAAAAGCAAGATTTAATGTTGAGATAGCGCTTAGAGAGTATATTCAAATATTAAAATTTTAACTTCTGAGGCCATTGAATCGGATTTAAAGATGAGTAGCAACAAAGAATTCATCTTTTTATAAAGCTTTTTGATAACAAAACTTAAGAAATCCACAGGGATAACTCAGTCACAACACACTGAACAAATTAAAATGCATTATACATGACGTAAAAGGAGTATATTACACAGTGAAAAAAATAGATGGAATGTAATTAACATGTGAACAAATGGCTAAACATTTTTGTCTACTGTGTCTGTGACATTAATTTTAAATGAAATTTTGATTGTTATTATAAGATTTCTTGGAAGGATAATTTTTATCCTACCATTCATGATTAGGTAATTTCAAAAGATGCCTTAGTATCTTTCCTGGGTAACAAACAAAATGCATTTTTAAAAAAAAATGTTTTCTAGCCCACTCAGTGAGAGGCTACATGGTTCTGCCTTGAATGCAAACCTCAGCTAGAATTTTGTCTGCAGAGCCATGAGAAAAGGCCCCATAATAGAAATAAAATTAAAGCAACTGTGAGCGGTGTTTTCACTTTCCCTTGGGACTGTCTATACAGTCTCTTGTCCCTTCCAAATTTTGTGAAGCTCTTCAGTTACTTGGATTTCAAAAGCATCTGTGAAAGGGAATAAAGATTTGAAAATAAAAAGAGAACAAGAGCTAAGGAGTATAAGATTAGTCTGTCTTTAGAGAGTGCCAACAATAAGAGAAATCAGTAAAATTTGGCTCCAAGAATCTTTCTAGGAATTAATAGATGTCTTAAATCAGTGTTCAAAGAAAAAAAGTAAAAGAAAATGTCAGTTTCCCATGCCTTAAACTATTTGTGATTTTATTTCCAAGATTGCAAATAAAATTAGGGTTGAACAAATACTAACTGGTTATTTTAAATTCTAGATATGATTTAAGACAGAAATCAAGACTTCCACAACAAGATGTCCAGAAGGAAAAAAAGAACACGGACATGTGGATACAAGTCCAAGGTCACTTAAGCTCTGTGATATTATCTCCCATTGTGATGTAGATGTAAGTATGAATAATGAGAATATTTTGCTATAAAGGAGAGCAATTTTCATATGGCTTGAAAGTTCAGAGTTTAAAATAACCTGAAAATCATCTAGTAGGACTACAGACCCAATCCTTGAATTCTCTTGAGGAGCCAATAAGTTCTAAATACAGAAAAGGGGGTGGGGTGAGGGTGGGCAGGATACTCTTCTGGACCTTCTTAAGGTATCCCAGAGGGCATGATCTCCAAACAAAACAGAGAAGATTCTTCTCTACCTTTCATCTATATACCCTTCCAGAATTCTACCCTGGAGACAAGACACTTTATTGGTAGGATATAGCCAAAACACTTAGAATTTCCATATTTATCTTTAGTCCTCTGGAGCATTCCAGTACAGTTCAAAGCAATAACCAAATAGTTACTGAGTATCTACCTAATGTCAGACACCATGCTTGTCAAGTGAGTCAGTAGACCTCATCATGACTTGATCAAGTGAACATGCTGTCAACAGCTACACATCCCATCATGAATTTAAAACCAGGAACTCTCAAATTCCTATCCCCAGCTTTGACCTCACCACAGAGCTTCAGATTCAACCAAGTCCTTGACATCTTCACTTGGGAACTTAAGAAGCATCCCAAAGCTAACACGTATAAAACTCTAATTTCCCATCTGATTATTTTCCTATCTCAGCCTCTCATATCGTCCCAGACAGCACAGAAGGCCAAGCACAAAAGACAGGCCTCATTCTTGTTTTCTCTTTTCTCCTCACCCTCCCATATGCAAACCATCAGCAAGCTCGCTTCGCTTAACACCCAGAATCTACCACCTTTTCTCCACCCCCAGTGCCATCACCATAGTGGTTGTATTGGTCATGTTTGTTTTCATCTGGGCATATGCAATAAACTTCATTTGGTCTCCTTGCTCCTTTCTTATCTTACCCCAATCAACCTCCCACTAGAAGCAACCAGAGTGATTTCTTGACACAAATAGAGTGAAACTCCAACCTCATACCAAGGCCTATAAGATTGTATTATGCTTGTTATTTTCTTCCTTTCCAATCTTGTCTACTACAACCCTCCCCCTCACGGACTCTATTCAAGCCACAATGACATAAAAGTTTCCTTAAGATGACAAAATAATTGATAATATCCTTTGAGCCTGTGATTCATCCTGCTTCGGAGATCCTGCTTCTGGTCTAAATATGATAGCCTCTTTCTCACCATTCAGGTCTCATTTCAAATATCTACTCCTCAGAGAGGCTTCTCAGACCATCTTACCTAACAACCCTACCTTCACCCAAATTACTGCCAGTCATGTTACTCTGTTTTAGTAACTTCACAGCATTTAAAAACATCTGAAATTATCTTTCATGTGTCTTCTTACTTATTTTATCTCTATGCTTCCCCTTCCCTCCTTGAGTACTTATCTGTGTATCAGCTGTAATTCCATGATCAAGAATATGGCTGTCACATACCAGGTATTTAATATATATTTAATGAATGAATGAATGAAAAGGCTAAGATGTACCAGACACTCCACGAGAAAACTATATACACTGCACTCTGAGTACACAAGTAGCCTGAATGAAGAGCTACCTTTTATTGACCCTCAACCCAGTTCAGTGCAAAAGAACTACAGTTACACAAACAATGTACTGCAGAATCTCAATCTCAGAAATAAAGTCTCAGTGTCAGTGTGTGTCAGAAACTCCTCCTTCCCTTCCTGTCAGGAATCTTGCCCTCCTTCAAATCCTTCCTCCCCCTTGCCACCAGTGTGATCTTTCTGAAACATAAATCAGAATAAGTCACTCCCCAGCCTA
Organism: Catagonus wagneri; assembly: GCA_004024745.2. NCBI lineage: Eukaryota > Metazoa > Chordata > Mammalia > Artiodactyla > Tayassuidae > Catagonus > Catagonus wagneri. The sequence continues at coordinate 1,587,791 of PVHT020000021.1, forward strand.
TAACACTTCCATGCCTTCCCACTCCCCCAGTGCCTTCAAATAGAACTTAAACTCCCTGGTTTACTTAAACGACTCACACGGCCTGATGCCAGACTTTCTCACCAGATTCATCTCTGGCTACTCCCCTTCACTTCTTCCCCCCAAACTCTTATTCTCTATACTACAAACACTCAAAAAATGCATGCTGTCACCAAAGGCCCTCCCGTTGTGTGGCTCTGAGAATCTGGACAGACTATTCCCTTCACTGGATGAAATGTTCTGTCTTTTCTTCCTGATAAATTCCCATTTATCACTCATGAAGAATCACATCCCTGGCCAAGCCTCCCTAAATTTCCTCTTCCTCCCCCAACTTGATTAGATTTGACTCTGCTTCCTCTTCATGTCTTATATACACTGTAGAAGAAGAGTTCTATGATAACTGTTTGGATATTTGCAGAAAGCTATGACATGCTCTTCAACTCTCTGCTCCTCCAGTTAATTCAACCTTTCCTTACACAACTGAGTTTACTCCAGACCAATCTCATTACTGGTCTGTGGACAGATCTCACCTTCTTGTTAAAGTCACATCCCAAACCAACCACTGTACTTGATAAACAGTCTGAACAGTAACTGAATATAAGCTCCATGTGGGTATGCCCAGTGCCTGTCTTATGACTACGTATCCATCACTTATCTGACTTGGAAAACCCTCAATCAATACTGTGTCAATGAAGGAGAGTGAGTAAATAGGTGAGATAAATAAGATAGATGAATGGATGGATGAAAAGCATAGTTAAATAATTATTTCCTTTCCTCTAAATGGTAAAATGCACTCCAATTAACACACCCTTGGATTAAATTTATATATTATATTATATTATATTATATTATATTATATTATCAACGTAATACAAAAGACTGAGGAATTATATTAAGTTTATAATCACCTGAAATCGCTCATGTTTGGGCAGTTAAAATGCCCAATTTTCATAGCTTAATGTTTTTGCCCATTAAGTTTGGTCTTGTTAGATTCATGACATGATTTCAGATCTAGATCTTTTTAAACTCTTTCCTTGTTAATTAATATTTGTGCCAGCCACATAATTGATGTGCATGTCTTTATCTTGGCCTTGGTATATATGTGGACAAAAGACAGGTCGCACCCAACTTAGACACCAGTGCCCTCTCACAAACATTTGTTTAGCCCCTTTAAGTATAAGGTTCATTCTATTTGATGGAAATGGAAAAAATCAGCATTGGGCTGCTGTGCACCTTTTTATTTCATTTATTAACATAGCAATATCTACTATAAGTTGTGGCTCTATTGCAGACGATATATTCTCAGTGCTGTATTTTTTCCAAGAAAATATGACCTTTCATTAAACCAAAAATATAAATATCATCTGCTCAAGAATCTTTAACATTTATAAAATTAATTTTATCCTCTAAAAGACTAAAGAGTTTTTAAAGACATTCAACCACTCTGGCCTAAACTGTTCCCACAGATTTTGACAGTTTTCACTAATGACATCATTTGTTTTAAGTGCCTTTGTGATTTGAATAAAACTTCCTCCTGCCAGAAGAAATAGCATAGGCCTTTTATCTATTCAAAGTATCTTGCCAGCCATTGTCAACTTGCCCCAAGGCCCTGCCAACTGGACTTATTACTTTGCTTGTTGGTACAAAGGAGTGTGCTAGACTCAGCATGCAGCATTTCTAGGAAGCTCACGTTAGCTTGTCTTTCTAACTCTGACGTCGTGGTGGTAGCTAGAAAATGGTGCACTGGAGTATTTTCCCCATGAAAAGTGGCAGAGGTTACAATGATAAACATCTACCAACAAACCACTATGCTTTTCTGTCCCTGACCACTGAGCTCCCTAAGAAAGTATCCCATGCCGTTTGGTTTTTCCTCTTTATCTATTTCTCCTTTCTTCCTTTTCTTTTTTTTTTCAGCTTTATTAAAGTATAACTGACATAATTGTAAGATGTTTCAAGTGTATTTCATAGTGATTCGATATACATACACATTATGAAAGGATTACTATTTTCCAGTCAATTAACATATCCATCACCTCACGTTTATCTTTTTTTTTTAGTGAAAACATTTAAGTTCTACTCTCTTAGCAAATTTCAAATGTACAATATAGTATTATCAACAATATTCACTGTGACTATTGATCTCAAACTTATCCATCTCACAGCTAAACGTCTGAACCTTTTTAACAGCCTCTCCCTACTTCCCAAACTTACCCCAGCCCCAGCAACTACTTTTCCATTCCTATGAGTCTGACTTGTTTTTAACATATTCCACATATAAATGATACCATGCAGTATTTATCTTTCTCTGTCTCATTGACTTCACTTATCATGTGTTCCCAAGTTCCATCCATGTTGCAGATGTCAAGATTTCTTTTTCCTCATAACTGAATACTATTCTACTATATTACATCATCTTCATCCATTTATCCATTGTTGGACATGCAGGTTGGTTTTATATCTTGGCTATTGTGAATAATGAAAAGCAGTCACTTATTAGTTAAAATACATCCTTGACAGTCAGGGCAAAACATGATATAATAGTGGACCAAAGAAGACAGTGTGTGCTTCTGGCTGATACATAAAAGTCCTAGCTGGGGGAGTTCCCATTGCGGCTCAGCTGAAATGAACCCACTAGTATCCGTGAGGATGTGGGTTCGATCCCTGGCCTCTCTCAGTGAGTTAAGGATCCAGGATTGCCATGAGCTATGGTATAAAGTTGCAGACGCAGCTTAGATCTGGCATTACTGTGGCTATGGTGTAGGCCAGCAGCTGTAGCTCCAATGTGACCCTCTAGCCTGGGAACTTCCATATGCCATGGGTGTGACCCTAAAAAAACTGGTTTAAAATAAATAAATAACAAAAATAAAAAAGTCCTAGCTGGTATGACAGTGCTGCTCCACAGCATCAAGAGCAGACCAGGATCCTTCTGTCTTATTCCTCCACCATCCCTCAAGCACTGAAATAAGATGGTCCACGGCAACTCATGTTGCAGCCAGCAGGAAAGGGAAGAGGATGAGGGGAGGGCTCCCTCCCTTGAATGATGGAACCTGGAAGTGTAATTTCCTTCTGGTCATGTATCATTAGCAGGGCCTGATCCCTGGATAAGAAATGGGGCATACACAACAAGAGACAATGGGCAGTGTCTACCACAGGCCTATGTCTTTTTAAATTCTGTTTTAATTACCTGAAGAGCTAGTCAGTGCATGTGATAAGAATTCTAAGAAAAACAGGAGTCTTCAGGGAAAAGTCAGTCCGCCTCTCACTATTATCCTCCAATTCCTCAGCTCCCTGACATGAGACACAACTTTCTCGTATCACAGAAATCATCTATGCATCAAATACATTTTTAAACATTTTATTTTGAAGTCTTCCATTTTTCTCCCAGTCTCAACTAATTCTAGGCTCTTCTCTCTTGAAATTACTCTCACAGATAGCTGCTATTCTTCTTGGCCAGCAGCTTCTTGGCTGAATGGCCTTGCTTCCATCTCCTTCATCATCCTCTTCCTCCATCTCACAATTTTATAGCTTTATGGATAGTTTATGAAGAATTTTAAACAGTCCATTCAACCAATATGAATTAGCTAATTTGATATTGGGGTCTCATAAAAAAAGATGGGAGGGCAATTTATTGATGTAGTGGGCAATGAAAGATGTAGCATTGACCTCTCCCCTTCTATTTCTCCATGGCTGGTTCCAAATTTAAAAATTCTCAAAGAATAGGCATGTTTCTCCCTCCAGAGAGTTGCCAGTTCTAGTTTGGAACAAGTTAGAGGAGTCACTTTGAATGTCAGTGCATTATTCACACAAGATGAATCTAGCATCTGAATACAGCTCTGCTCTTGGCTGTATTCTAAGCTTCTTTCAGTGTTCCCTTTTTCCAGTCCTGACCCTGTGCATTAAAGCAGGGCCAGATCATACCAGAGGAGTGGCCCCAAAACTATCACATCAGAAGTGGATGGAAGCTTTCTATTGGCCCACACACCCCTCAAATGACCTCAGAACAACAGCAGCTCAATAATGACTGATATCTCAATTTTGCTTATCAAGGGAGATAGTCAAATACAAGGAATTTTTAGGCCATGTAGTGTCGGTCAGTACCAAGCTAACTTGGGAATCCATTCACCTGAAATAAATATTTGACATCAAATATGATATTTATCTTATTTTCCAAAGTTAATATGATCAAAACATGCATTATGTGTTGTGAAATTCCTTAATGCAATGGTAATGATCCAACTGTAAGAGCTTGCTCACAGTTAATCCCTAATTTCTAAAATCCACCCTTCCTCAACCTAGGATCCTCTGCCCTTAGTGTCCCTTAGACACATGTTTGTATCTTAATGATATCGCCATCATACAAAATTTCTGGTACACAGCGGGAAAGAACTTAAATATACTGTCAAACTGTTCCTCTCGTTTGATCAGGATTAGGTCTAGAGCAGTGATCTTATTGTCAGTTCTTTATTTTCTATGAGATAATTCTACTGAGGTTAGTCAAAAAATAATCATATGCTCTGTTTTTGGCTGAAGGAGTCTTCCAAGTATTATCTTGTTAAAAAGAAAACCACAGACAAAAGTGAAATGGTCTGTGCTAGGGTTTAATACCTAACCTAACTGAAGCTTCAGCACCACCACCGCCATTAATGTAGCCTTAACCAGTCAGTCAGGAATTTTCTGAGCAGCACAAATGAGGTAATCTTACATGAGTCTTTCATGAGACAAAGGAAGACAAAGTAATCTACCAGATAGACTCCTTCTGCCCCCCATAGGTAAGTTATCTAAGCCTGAAATAATTGTTTTTATGACCTGTCTTCCCTTTAAAGATGCTACCCAACTCATGAATTGTTTAATAATGCCAATCAGATTTTTAAAATTTACTTCACTGAATTTTGGTTTTTATCAGATTTGGTTGCAGCATTGGGATACTAATGCAAACTTCTGATGGCTGCGGAACAACAAAAGACACAGGCATCAACCTGTATTGGCTTTCCAGGCCAGGGCAGTTCTAATTGGAACCTGAGTCCTTAGCCCTTGGTTCAGCCTACAATTCCCCAGTTGTTTGGAATCCCTTAGCCCAGCTCCAGTGTACGTCCCCACTTCCTGGGGCTTGATGGTTTAGCCCTTTCCCCAGTTTCAGATCACAGTCCTCATTTACTGGTGTCTGCTAGTTTAGACCATGTTGGGAATTGGTGGTGGTACACATGGTCTTCTGTTGGCTGGTCTGTATTACTGTTTCCTCATTTACTGCGGGTGGGTTGAGTTGCATGTGCTTGTTTGCATTGTTTTGTATGGATGAATGCTAGCTAAAAGAGGTGGAATCTTTCATTTCTAAAGAGTCAAGCATGTTTCTTTCCTATCTTCCGGTACAGCTGCTTCTTTTATATCTAAGAACTATAATCCCAGAAGTTACAGATATCTATGAAAATGGCAAAAGCTTACTGTGTATGGACTTGGCCTGGTAAACATCAAGTTGGAAGCCCCAAAATATGGCCAGACAGAAATATGAGTTACCTCCCAAATGCAGTTAAAGATGGCTGGGCCAGAATGTGAACTGTACCCCATTTGTGGCTAGGGTCCTACCAAACTGCTGTGAACCCTCAGTGAAAGTTCAATAGTCATTATGAGGAATATTCCAATTAGATAAGATCATTAAAGTGCGCTTAAAAGCAAGGGATACCTATTTTAATTGGTATGTAAAAGGCTTCAAAATTCCAAAATAGCTTCACTGAAAACTTCATTACAAAAAGCTAATAAAATTTTAAAATAAGAGGTACCTAAAACAAAAGACTATGAAACGGACACATCAGTCCCTACTCTGCTCTCTCCTCCTTTATTTGACTGCTCATTCTAGTAATCCCATCTGAACTGACTGTCTACAGGGAGGAGACTACAAAACCATAAACAAAAATTCTCCAAGTTAATTGCCTTACAGACATCCCCCTATCTACCTTTGAAGGAGGCCTCCCCATGCAGGCCTCTCCCAGAGTTCACAGGACCCTGAGGGATTTTTTTCTAGTAAATTGTTACATTATTTCCTTAACAGCCAAGGGAAGCCAGAATTAAAAACAAAGAAACAAACAAAAACCTGGAGCCTGCAGTGGGGATCCAGAGAAAACTAGAAGAGGCCTGCAAAACATGAGAATTCTTACCAGAGTCAGCTGTCTGGTGTCTCTGTAGTGTCTAGTCGAGAGAGGAAAATAAAAGTCCACATTGTCCCTTCCCTTCCAAATCCAGACACATCAGTGATCGATCCTTTCTCTACCAGGGATATCTACTGCCCTCTTGCTTGTCTCCCACCTAGCATGGCTTCCTGCCAGCCTGGGATATGCAAGTTGTCTGTTCTTTCTTTTGGCTACCTTTGATAGTGACTCTAGATTTTATGAAGGCAGTATCTTTTGCAATTTTTGTTTTTTCTTTTTTGGTGTTTTTTGGGGTTATTTTTCGCTTTTTAGAGCCACACCCACAGCATATGAAGTTCCCAGGCCAGGGGTCAAATCAGAGCTGTAGCCGGCCTAAAGGCCACAGCCACAGCAACAGGGATCCAAGCCGCATCTACAACCTACACCACAGCTCACAGCAATGCCAGATCCTTAACCCATCAAGCAAGGCCAGGGATCAAACCCACATCCTCATGGATACTAGTTGGGTTCATTACCGCTGAGCCACAATGCAAACTCTTTTCCACCCTTTTTGAAGGCACCTCTGAAGACCAAGCAGTTGTTCCACATTGTCAGAAATATACATTTCTTGTCCTGGCTGAAACCTGACAAGATACTTGAAAGGATTTAGTAACTTTATAACTGAAGTTTGGCCAAATTGGAAGCTGAAATTCATTGTCTGATAGAAAAAAAAAAAGTTTAGTCCATCTCCTCTAGGCTAAATGTAAATGAGAAACATTCTAACACAGGTGAAAGGGTCTATCAGTCCTTTAGCACCCAGGCTACAATGCAATTCCTTGAGGACTTGAGAACAATTATTCTTATTTACAAATATTTGCAAAACAGTAAATATAGATCTAGAGTACTGCAGAAAAAAAGAGGAGGGTACTTTTTAAAAATACAAACTGCTAAAGAAGTACTCTTGCTCAAAACTCTAGTTTAACAAAAAAAAGTTAAATGAAAACTCTAAGATCTCTGCTTATATCTATCCACATGTTTAATGCTATAGATGAGTGGTATTTGTCTACCTTCAGATGACATTATCAAAATTATTTTGTAAAACGGCTCTACTTAATTGGATTAAACAAACTAGTACTTTTATAAATTCAGTATTCCAACTACTCAAATGCTTTTCAATTTCATGTGATCTGGAGTAATCTTTGGTAAATAAAAGCTAGTTTAAGTTTGTTGGTTGAATTAAAATAGCATTGTGTTGACAGTTATCGACACCAAATATAACGCAAACAACATTTTATTTTACCTGTGTTTACCAGTGAAATAGGTTCATGTTACCTCCTAAAAAATTTGCTGATCAGAAAAATAACCTAGAATGATGACTGACTTTGTCTAATGCCTCATCAAGTTTACGGGAGTTGTCTAAACATACTCGTTGAAAACAAGTAAATTAAATGGATAAAAGTAAGATAAAAATTTCTAGGTAAACTTTTAAAAGTTTCCTCTAATCATTTTTGAAACCTTAAGTTTTGCTAAGTTAAATTTCAATGATAGTTTTTTAACATCCAGATGATTTCCAAATAATATAAAATACTGAAACATTAATTACTGAACATATGTTTATCTACTTTTTGCTCCTTTTACCAAGGACTTAGATATTTGCGTCTATTAGCAAGCACGGTTTGTTTAATGCTAAGAAGCATGTTTCTAGAAAGTATTTATAAGTCTGCCAATTCATAAAATGCTAAAAAGCCCATACTCACTTACTTAGTTTTCATAAGAAATTAAAGTTCCTAAAGGTTAAAACTTCTAATATGTGTAACTAAAACTACTAGAATAAGAAAAAGAAATAGACAAGAATAGGATGAATTTAATTAAGCAAATGAGCTTTAATATAAAAAGTCAGTATTCAATGTCCTATGATAAACCATAATGAAAAATAATATTTTAAAAAAGAATGTGTATGTATATATACATATATATTGATTCAGTTTGTCACAGCAGAATTAACACAATATTGTAAATCAACTCTACCTCAATAAAAATTTTAAAAAATAAAATTAGTGCAAAATTAGAAGCTGGTTTTCTCTGCTAAAAGTACACTTTTTTTTTCTACTGGTCTGCTTTTGATATTAAGAGATTATGAAAGCTTTTTTTTTTAATCTTTAATCTACCTAGAAAAAAACACAAAGATCTTGTATCTTGTTAAAATATTACCTATTTTATATGTTGACTTTATTGAGTCTGTGATCACTTCAGTAAATCTAGTCCATTCAGAATGAAAAGAGCTGCAGTTCCTGTTGTGGTTCAGTGGGTTAAGGACCCAACATTGTCTCATGGTTGATCCCTGGCCTCACTCAGTGGGTTAAGGATCCAGCACTGCCTCAAGCTGCAGCATAGTTTACAGATGCGGCTTGGTTCTGGTGTTGCCATGGCTGAGGCACAGACCTGCAACTGCAGCTCCAATTCATACCCAAGCCCAGGAACTTCTATACGCCACAAGTGCAACAGTTGGGAAAAAAAAAAATTAAAAGAGCTAAGTTTTGCTCAGAACTATGTAAACTTCTAAATTTGCTCATGGAGTCTTTAATTATTATTTTGGTTAAACAGATAACTAAGTACCGTTTCACAGTGACCTGTAATCCTATTTGATGAGGTGTTTTTAAAACTTTTTGATATTTTTTACAAACTCCCCTTCAGTCAAATTCTAAATCAAAATCTTTTTCACCTTGAATTAACTTTGAAATTTTCCAGAGGGCCTCTGGCACATTTCAAAAGATTTGCTTTCTCTTCTTACAAAAAAGTAGATATTAAATAATTAGACTTATTTAATATATTAAATTACAAGGGAGGCATTGTCAAATAAGTAACACAAAACCTTCTTTATGTTTTGTATATATATGTATTGCTTTGTATATATATACATATATATACACACAGACATATATTAGAAGTGTTACAGCAGTTGTGTGAAATTCCTAGAAATCTGATATATCCTAGTATAATGTTATCAGTCATAATGCCAGTTACTGTCTTAAAAAGTTGTATGTCACAGAAATTTCCTTAATTCCATAATCCTTTAATAATGAACATTTTTAAGTTTTTTTTCTTTACAGAGAGTTATTGTTTTACTTTGATATTTTGCAAAGATGTTCCTATAAAAGTATTTCAACCTCAGAAAAAAAAACCTGAAAAAGGACTATTTGACCAGTGCTGGGTTTTGATAACTTTAAAATATAAAACTTAACCAGTAAGAACAAAGGCTACCCTAGACTCACCTTGGAAGGAACTATACCAGGTCCTCCTCACTACCCAGATGTCAGCCATACTTCAGAGATTTGAGCTTGGGTACACATTTCACAGCTAAAGAAGACTCCACCTGACATCTGACCACCTATAAACACTGGAGACCTCCAAATCGAATTGACTGGAAAGAAAAGTAGCTAACATCAAGGTTGACTGCTTCCTCCCAAGATACCACATCAAGACTTCATTCTGTAACTAAATATGAAACCCTCCCTTTTTTTCTTTCTTTCCTTTACTTTTGCATTGGCCTGGGAAGATAATGCTGTTATCCATATCTTCCAGGCCATTGAGAAGAGGGGTAACCTTTTAGACTGCTGGATTTTTCATCCAAAACTCTGATATGTCCATAATGTTGGAGACCTCCTGGTTTGTTTCCTGTCTTTGATTAACACCCTAAACTTGGGGAACTTTGAGTCCAGGCTCTGTGCAAAGAAAGGAACACAAGGCAAGAGTAACCACAATAAAACTGCCTGCGTGATCTATACGATCTTAATACCAGAAGATATTAGTGATTCAAAATTCGTTCTTTTAACAGATCTCTACTTCCCTGGTTGGGAGTAAATGCAAATAAGGAACCTTTCCTTAACTCTTGAAGATTTGGCAGATTCCATTACTAAGACAATAGCTGCCCAGCAAAGATACTTAAACTCTCTAGCCAAAGGTGTTTTTGATAATAGGATAGCCCTTGATTGTCTTTTAACTGAGCAAGGAGGAGTCTGTGCTGTGACCAAGACCACCTACTGTACCTGGAGTGACACTTCTGGGCAAGTTGAAACACAGTTAAGATTACTGTGCAAGCCAACTTGGCTTTAAAAGGTGACTCATTCAGCAGGGGTATTTCTTTGACTTACTTGATTTTTGATTGGTTTAGGTCTTGGGGACCACAGCATCAAGGTGCACGTCAAACATTGGGAATTATCTTGCTTATAATAATTATAATAATCTACCTGGTAGGTTGTATTCTTTCAAAAGCTTTCAATATGTGTTTGCAGCCACTAACCACCAAGCGCATGGTTTCCCTGAGAGGAGAATGACAGAAATGGAATGAAGAGAATGACCAACTTAAAGACTGTGAACATGAAGCTGGGACTTGTGAATATTACAGAGGTTAAGCAGAAACATTATAATCTAAGGATACCACAAAAAGGAACAGCAAACACTAGGAGAACTTCAGGATAGTAGCTGGAAGTGGCACTTAAGGCCTTAAATTTTGATCACATCTCACAGTTAAGCAGACAGTTGGGCTAAAAGGGGGGAAATGTTAAAAAGAATTTGATATTTAAAATTTACTCATCTGAAAGTTCCCATTGTGACTCAGTGGTAACCACGTCCGAGGCATATGGAAGTTCCCAGTGTAGGGGTTGAACTGGAGCTGCAACCGCTGACCTACACCACAGCCACAGCAACATGGGATCTGAACCGCATCTGCGACCTACACCACAGCTCACAGCAACACCGGATCCTTAACCCAACTGAGCGAGTTAAGGGATCAAACCTTCATCCTCATGGATGCTATTTGGGTTCATTAACTGCTGAGCCATCATGGAACTCCAAGAGTGGAAACGTTGAGAGGAGAAGAGCATCATGGAAGAAAAGGGCTTCAAAGGGAGTATGAAGCAACACCAAAGACAAATGTTGACTCTCTGCACTTTAACTTGGGGGGGGAGATCATGGACTAGGTCATTCAAGAAAAATCCTGCCTCCAAGAACTACCAAATATCAAGTTCAGTCATTTTACCCATACCATGAACTGATTTCTTTCAGGTACCCCAAATACCATATAATTTTAATTTGCTCAGGCCTTTTCCAATTTCTAAATGTCAATTTCTATTTTACCCTTAAATGGACAATCATCAAGGGTGACAGTGCATTCTGTAAGACACCCCCTTTAGAAAGTAGAACCCAAAAGATCATGAAAGGGAATCAAACCACTCAGTAATCTGCATAAACCTGTGCACATTTTATTGCTTAAAGTTGAAAAAAAAAGCACCAAAAGGAAACATTTTCAGTGGAAAAAACCTCATAGGTTCTGAAAATTCACTGAAATAAGGCATGTGTGAAAATTAATAAAGGAAACTTGAACTAAAATTGGATTTGCGAAGCCCTGCAGAGGAAGCTCTCATGTCCTACCACTCTCTGTCAGTTACAGACCCCAACAAGGGGAGGCATACTTTGCATCTCAGGAAGGAAGGGATTCTACTTTATTGCTCCTGCAGGAAGAAGGAAAAATTTCTTCTTGCCCAGAAACCAGTCCTGCCAATGGAAAAATGCCACAGCTCTGCCAATCAGAAGCTCTTGTCACCTTGAACTCTTATTTTCCTCCAGTAAATTTTCATTTTTCTCTTATTGATGACTTCCTTGTCCCACCCTCCTTTCTATAAAATTCTTCCATTTCATAGAACTCCTTGAAATATCTCTTTGCCTGCCAAATAAGATGCTGTCCGATTCCTGAATCACTTAATAAAATCAATTAAGTCTTCATATTTATTCAGTTAAATTTTGTTTTTTAATGCACACAAAGGGATACTACAAGGTGAAGTATATCTAATGCACTCTCAAAAATTATTTGTGGTCAGCATCAGCTATTATTAACAAAGACCAGGAATCACATTTTCTAAAAAATACCTTTCATATTTGAAACACTTTAAATTTAAACATATACTAAATACAGAACATATACTAAATTACGTAGAAAATGTAAGAGCATGAAAATGACTATGTGAAAGCTAGAAAGAGACCATTTTTCCATCATCTTCCTTATTGCCTAACTTACAGGATGCAAGGGGATCAAAATTGAGAAACAAATTTGTTCACTTGTGGAGTCCATGATAAATTCAGCTTATAAAGCAAAATCAGAAGAATTCTAGAGAAGTTCTTCCTGGGATATAGTTCATTTTTTAAAAAGGAAGAAATGATTGTAGCTCTCACCCCTAGCAGCTTGGCAATGAGCTAGAATATTATTAAGATATCTGTCAAAAACAGCTCAGTTAGTGCAAGTGAAGCTATGGAACGTGTCTTTAGGGGACTTTCAAACCAATGCTATTAATGTAATATTACAAAACAGGAAACAAAATGGACAACACACAAATAAAGGGTGAAGGCAAAACAACTCCATTATTAGCTATAAAGTGAGACCCAGAAATTTCAGGCTGTGTGATCCTTCAAGGGGTGACTCATGATACCTTAAACATGAAATTGTGGCCAGGAGACAAGAAAATCAAAATAAAAAAGCAGAGACACAAAGGGAATCTGTTTCACAGGCATTTAAAAAAAAATTCTAATTTTGCTTCCAAGGACAAGCAATGAGTACATAAGAATGGACTCTTCCATCTCAACCATGTCCCAGTTCTCAGCAGGACCCAAAGAGCTTTGATCTAACATTGCCATTTACAGCCTGTTGGTTCCCACCATGGTACAGGCTGTTCATGGCAGAAGAGAGGCAGGGCTGTTCAAGGCAGGGCAGGGATCCCAAAAACATATCACGAAAAGTACGATGATATTTAGAAAGCCAAAACACTCCAATCCCTAACAGCCCTTTAATTTATCCTCCATCTATCTAATGGCACACGTTTGGCCTCTGCTCCCCTGGACCACCCCTTCCAGGATCACAGCCCAGGTACCCAAGAAAAGACTTTGGCCTGGTGCTTTCTTATATTTTCAGGTCCCTCTTTTGCTCCATTTTTTGGCTTTGAAATGAGTACAAATCGACAAAATGGAATCATTTCTCCTTGGCATAGAGCTTGGCAACCAGATAACACCAGCAAAGCCAGTTCCACATTTCCTCTCCCCCATGTTCATCGGCATGCAAAGTTCCAAGATGGAAATTTGTTTCTCCTGCAGTTTTATGACATTTCTACTGCCTGATTATCCCACTTTATGGCAATTTGCATCATTACGGGCCTGTGGCAAATGAAACAAATTGCCATAAAATGTCGGGAAAATCCTAAATCATGGCTCTGTCTGGCTTGCTTGAATGATGACAATGGGGTTGAATTCAGATGGTTCAGTTCATTTTGCTACCCACAGTCCTGCAGGACTTAATGGGTGCCACTGGCTCGCACATTGGGCTGCGTGGTGACTAAATGAGGCAAACTAATAGAATTTTTTTCCGATGCACTAAGCAAGTCTTCAGTAAAGAAAAACACATTGATTCTAAAGTTGTTTACTACCAACTAAATAGAACCCCTATAGCTTTTCCCATGCAGCCCACATTAGAGCTAAATTAACAGCGCTCATATGTATCCATTCTACTAGTATAAGACCAAAGTGCTTATACCATTAGGTATGTAAGCTGCCTCAGTCTAAATCTTGATACAGAAGACTGTCTTTCTCATTTAACTGCCTAGCTATCAAAAGCTGTAATATCAGGCATACATAAGGCTTTAAAGAAAAAAATAAATGCACTGGAAGGTCATAAATAATTGCTGCGTTTACATTCAGCGGTGCTGTGTTACTAGCTTTAAAGTAAACGAATAGGAGCCTGATGGTTAGACATGCAAAAATGAGTGAGATTCAGGATGGCTAACAACTTTGATAATTATCATGATCCTACTTAATCATAATCTTGGCTCTGCTTTTGTAAACCTTCCCTGTGAGTAAATTTATGAGAAAGGAAGCTTCATAGACACCTTGTGGCTCACAATACACAAGGTTCATTTGGACAATGAGGCTGAAATAAAAGCAATGGGATTTTATTTCTTAAAGCCTCCTGTATCTCCCATCCTCCTAACCACCAGTTCATCCTTAGGGCTCTGACCTAAGACTTGCAGTGAATACTCAGCTCTTCCTATACACGAGGCAAGTCTTTCAGGCCCAGCTCCCAGCCTTCAACCCTACCTCCATTACAGAGGTTTCCAGTGTTATTTCAAACAAATAGAGAATGACTGGCTGTGAAGAGAAACTGACAAATGAGATTCAGAGTCCTGAGTAGAGATCAAAATTGTGAGGGCCAAGCTAAACCAAAAACTTAGGGAGTCCCTATTGTGCCTCAGAGGGTTAGGTACCCAATGTTGTCTCCGTGAGGATGCAGGTTTGGTCCCCGGCCTCACTCAGTGAGTTAAGAATCTGATGTTGCTGTAAGCTGCAGCAAAGGTCACAGATGCAGCTTGGATCTTGTATTGCTTTGGCTGTGGTGTAGGCTGCAGATGCAGCTCTGATTCCACCCCTGGCCAGGGAACTTCCATATGCCACAGGTACGACTGTAAAAAGAAAAAACAAGAACTTAGTATACAGACAACCCTAAAGATTCTAGAAAGCCAGGGTCAGGGTATGGAGTCTGGTTTTACTTATTTAAAATATACACACACACATTTCATATAATAATTGACTAAAAGAAAGAGTAATTATATTCATATTTACATTTTTGTTTCTGGTTTTGGTTTTTGGTTTTTTATTTATTTTTTATTAAAGTATAGTTGATTTACAATGTTATGCCAATTTCTGACGTACAATATGGTGACCCAGTCATACATATACACTATTTTTCTCATACTATCTTCCACTATATTCTATCCCAAGGTATTAGATATAGTTCTTTGTGCTGTACAGTAGGACTTCATTGCTTATCCATTCTAAATGCAAGAATTTGTATCTACCAACCCCAAACTCCCAGTCCATCCCACTCCCTTCCCACTACTTAACAATCACAAGTCTGTTCTCAATGTCTGTTAGTCTGTTTCTGTCTTGTATGTAGGTTCATGTGTGCCATATTTTAGATTCCACATATAAGTGATATCACATGGTATCTGTCTTTTGGTTAGCTAAACTATCACAAAAGAGGCAAGAACATACAGTTAAGGAAAGATAGTCTCTTCAATAAATGGTGCTGGGACAACTGACAGCTACATGTAAAAGAGTGAAATTAGAACATTCTCTAACACCATACACAAAAATAAACCCAAAAGGGATTGATTAAAGGCCAGATACTATAAAATTTCTAGAGGAAAACATAGGCAGATGCTCTCTGACATAAATCGTAGCAGTATCTTATTTGATCCACCTCCTAGAATAACGACAATAAAAACAAAATAAACCAGTGGGACCTAATTAAGCACAATTATCATTTACTGAGCATTTAGTATGTACTAAGCCCTGCACTGAGAAGTTTAAATGATCATCTATTAAACCATCCAAACTCACCCCTCCCCCTTAGCTACTTCCAGATGAGAAACCTAATGCTTAGAGAGGTTAGACCACTTCATTCAAGGATGGACAGGCAGTTAGAGGCAGAGCTAGAATGTGAACCATAATCAGGTCTCACCATTGATTTCACACTCTCTTCCACTCTGCCACACAGCTGTATTATAAAAATCAACTTTTCTGCTTAATTAATATTATTAGTCCAACAATAAATGCCACAGGATAAAAGATCTTTGAACAATTTTAACAAGTATCTCACATTTGGCTTCTCCCACATGATTTCTATGACTCATTAGTATAGACTTTCTCTCTTCTAACTTGTCCTTTTCTATTTCACTGTCATTTTCTAGACATGTCATACTCTCTCACTACAGGATAAAAAAAATTTGACTCTGGATTTTACTTTCATTCCATCTTGCCTTTGCTCATGTCTAAAGTCATAAAAGCTGCACCTGATAAGCCAAGCTTATAATATGAAGCAACATAAAGTTCTTGGGTACTTGCTATTTACAGCAGTTTAAATTCATGTTGTTTGAGTGACAAATAAATGTGCATATTTCAAGACTATAAATATTTATTCTGATGTTCCCTTAGATTTCACATATGTTCTTTTCCTTTTGGTTTCTAAAGTAGGAAACAGAGGAATTTCTAGAAATCCACAAGGTCCTGATTTGCAGTTTCTAAAGCATCTGTTAAGTTATAAACCTATTTATTAAATATAGATTTTGAAACAGCCCTTTACCATACACTACATATGCAACCTCTTCTCTAAAAGAATCATTGAGCTAAAATTCTTTAGTAACTTGTATTGTGGGATGCCATTGAAATTTTAGGCTTTACTTGTTATAGCAGTCAACATTATCCCAACAAATTTAACTTGCAAAGAGCTTAGCATAAAATATAGCACAAAATACACTCCAGAATTTTTGTATACCTTTCACAGTAATCTAAACACTAGGATCAGTCTAAGGATGTAAAAATTTCCAAAATGACTCCAACTTTGGTCCACATTATGATCAACCATCTTCATTCAACACTTCTTGAAACCTCCTGTATTCTAGCCAGAATTCTGGGCTCTGGGTATACAGAGGTCACCAAAGGTAGGTCCCTCTTGTACCTTTGCGGAGAGCTTATTCTAAACTGGTAAGGTGGAGTTCCCGTCGTGGCACAGCGGTTAACGAATCCGACTAGGAACCATGAGGTTGCGGGTTCGATCCCTGCCCTTGCTCAGTGGGTTAACGATCCGGCGTTGCCGTGAGCTGTGGTGTAGGTTGCAGACGCGGCTCGGATCCCACGTTGCTGTGGCTGCGGCGCAGGCCAGTGGCCACAGCTCCGATTAGACCCCTAGCCTGGGAACCTCCACATGC
>PVHT020000021.1:1604832-1621377 GCA_004024745.2 Catagonus wagneri
TAAAAAAATAAAATAAACTGGTAAGGTACCACATAATTATGTAAATACTAAACAAATAAACAGGATGGTTTCAGCTAGATGTTGGTAAGAGTATGGCTTGCAGGTAGGAGAAGTCATTTGAGAAAGCAACGTTATACAAGATTTTCTGAAGATGAAAAATAATGGGAATAGCTGACTTTGTACAACATGCTTATACTGGGTCAATTTAACTGAGCTGGAAACTACATTTCCCAGAATTCCCTTCCCTACATAGTTTCAGGTTAACATGGAACTTGAGACATTTTACACAGATTTGGAAGGCGGAAATGAAGCAGTCACACTCTGTGCTCAGAAAGGGCAGTGTAGGACCTCAAGCACTTCACACAGTCTGTTGCTGATCTGCTGCCTCACTTTGTGGGGCAATAATGGAGCATGTTGCTCCTTCCACCCTCAGAGAACGACCACATCATTGCAGAAGGAGGACTGGACACAGGAAGATGCCAACACAGCTTCCAGCTCATGCTTGTGGGTTCTCCTTTGTCCCTATCTCCCCCATTTCACATCCATCACTCCTTCCTGATATTTCTTCCGTGATGACTTCAAGGCCAACCTCAAATACAGAAGCAGCAGCCATTCAGAAATTACATTAAGTCAATCTCCTTTGACAAAGCCCACATACTTATCATTTCTAAAGTTCTAATTTTTTTGACCAAACTCTGAGTGTTAACTACACACATGTGCATACTCTTTTTGGAAAGCGCATCCTGCTAAAAGTTTTCTAAGATTATCTCATTTAATCTTCATAGCCACCATAAAACAAGTATTCCTATTATCCCCATTAGAGATGGAGAGAACGGGCTGACCAAGACCAAGTGACCTTCCCCTGCCACATTCCTAAATGAGTGACGAAGCTGGGACTCTAAAGCCCAGGAACATGATAAAGAGAGTCCATAATGTTAAAGGCTATACTGCCACCTTTAGTTACGTTCCTTAGGGCAGGTCTCTAAGGTTTAAAACTTTACCAAGTGCTCTTTTCATCAGGGATTTAGCTGAGAGGAAGTCTTTGGGCTTGTAACTGAGAAAATGCAATTGCTCAGGGAATAGAATTTTTGAGGTGCAAAGAAATTTAAAAGCCATTAAGTCCAATTATAGAGAAAAGAAAATAAATGTCAGAGAAGAGACTGTGCAAGTTAAGCAAAGTCTCTTGATGAGGAATTTCTGCCTAAACCCTGGGGCCTTCTGCCACACCACCCTCCAAATGTGAGCAAACCAAGGTTCACCTCTGCAGGCAGGGATCTGGGACAGCACTTGGAGCCTCTCTTGAGCCAGGGTTTAGGACTTTAGATTTTTTCGTGTGTGTGTAAATCTCTCTGGTATCCTTTGGCCTAAGAGAAAATAAGTCTCTTTCATCAACCGTGTGCCATAAGGGCCCTTTGTGATGTAATCCAAGTCTCTCCCAACACTTCAATTGGAGCTACTATTAGGAAAATCCCTTCCAATAATTCTGCTAATAGTTTCCTGCAAACTTCAACCTGGACTGACATTTGAATGAATTTAGCTGTAGTGGGCTTCTACAAGAATCAATAAATCATTCTGATACACTCTCAGCTTCTAGAGGAAAGTATTTTCTAAGACAAGATGCAATAGAAATGGGAATCATTTGGATAGGGTGAAGCACTACTTGCTGATGAAAATGATCTCCTTTTCCTTTATTATTCCTGAAGGATTGAACCATGGGAATTCTGGAACTTCAAGCTATAGATGTCTTCTTGGGATCTTTCCAAGATCTTAAAGAAGCATTGAATACCCCTCTGATGGGATAGTAATAATTTGTACCAATACAATGTTAGAAATTTATCAAGAAAAATACTTTGAAAAACCAGCTGTTTGAAAACCAGACCATGTTTCATCTGCTAGTATATAAATCTACAAAAATGTTTCCAGAAAAAAAATAAATTCTCTTACAAAAAAATAACAAAAATACAAGTCATCATTCTAAGCGAGATGACAGAAATTATTAAATGGTAACCCAAATCTCTGATTTTTTAAGATAATGAACAATTTCTTACAATAGCGAAAGGGTTTACAAACATGAAAATTCTCCCAAGGAATTGAGATTATGAACAAACCCCCCAAAGATCAGAGGTCCCTGTGTGACTGTATCCATCCATTTTTACCTTACAGAGACCACAGTGCAATTGGAAGGAATTTGTGTCTATAGGTTTGGAAAACACAACCACTAAAACTTTAGAACATCCCAGTAAAATTTTTAAAAATCTAACATCCCAGCAAAATTTTTAAAAATTATCCTTATAGGATTGAAATAGCATATAATTTTGCTTCCTTTGACAAATAGTTATAGAAAATGGAAAACTTGGGAATTCCCGTTGTGGTTCAGGGGTCACGAACCCGATGAGTAAACATGAGGATGTTGGTTCAAGCCCTGGTCTCGCTCAGTGGATTAAAGATCCAGCATCACCCTGAGCTGTGATGTAGGTCTCAGACACAGCTCAGTTCCTGTGTTGCTGTGGTTGAGGTGTAGGCCGCCAGCTGTAGCTCCAATTCGACCCCTAGCCTGGGAAATTCCATACACCGCACATGTGGCCCTTAAAAAAGAAAGGAAAAAAAAAGCAAATAATGGAAAACTTGAGGTTCATACATTCCTCCATTTATTTTATGTTTTTTATGTTTAATAAAGTTTTAAAAGCTTGTTCATAAATGTCTTTGGTATCTCTACGCACCTTTGTCCAGGGCCTTTAAAATACTGTGTCATTCTTAATGATGGTTTAATTGCATCTTCTAATTTTTCCTTTTATATAGAAATGCTAATGATGTCTGTACATAGATATTGTATCCAGAAGCCTTGCAGTGTTCCCTGAAAAGTTCAGATAGTTTGTAGATCTGTGTGCGTTTTTCTAAATAGGCGACACTATTAACTACAAATAATGATACATACTTCTTCCTTCCCTTTCTCATGTTTCATGGTCTCAGCATACCAATTAAGATCTCCAGTATTATACTGATGAGCACTGCTGAAAGCAACAGTCCTTGTTTTGTTCCTGGCTTTGAAAATATTGCTTTTGCTATGTCACCATTAAGTATAATATTTGCTATACCTTTTTAAGATCACCACTCACCAGGTTAAGAAGGTTTGCTAAGAGAGACTGTCATGGGTGAATTCTGAACTCAATGAAATGTGTATCTTGCGTTTATTGGCAGATTAAATGATTTTTCTCTTTTAAGCTATTAATGAGGTAAATTATACTGATTAACATTTTAAGACAGTTTAAATTATTATCAAAATTATATGTGAATCTAGAGTTCCCGCTTCATGGCTAGGATCCGTGAGGATGCAGTTTCGACCCCTGGCCTCCTTCAGTGGATCTTGCGGCTCTTGTGAGTTGTGGTATAGCTCACAGATGCGGCTTGGATGCCACGTTGCTATGACTGTGGAGTAAGCTGGCAGCTGCAGCTCCGATTCAACCCCTACTCTGGGAACTCCCGTATGCCTCGGGTGCAGCTCTAAAAAGAAAAAAACAAAAACAAAACAAAACAAAAAAATATATATATATATATATATATGTGAATATATTTTAGAGAGTCAAATGATTCTACTTATCTGTTGTGAAACATAGCACACTCTCCCTCAGTTTTCTCACCCACAAAGGCAATGATTGTTATGTCTTTTAACTGACTCTTTCAGAGCTTATTTCCATCTCTCTCAATAAAACGTTTGCACTGTCACTTCCTGAATTTTCAGTTTTATCCTCTATTAACTTTCTTCTGTATAATCATCTTTTACCTCAGCTCCCACCACACACTCTCCTTTCCCTCTCTTATCCTAGGAAAGACACATACTTATTTTATTCAGATAAATAGTCTGTGTTTACATTTCTATAACTATATAAACACTATTCATGGATGAACCATATAGTCAACTATGATTATTTAACCCTTGCTGGCAACTTCATTTTCTCTGCATGTACTGTCTTATTTCTATTTGCTAAGTTTTCTATGAGTTATCAATTAACACCAAAATCTTGACCAAAGTCTAAGATGATCAGATCCATCAGGTATTCTACCAACTTAATCTTCCTGAAGAAACTTCTCCCATTATCACCCGTTCCAATCTATATTTCCCCTGCAGTGGATCTCCAATATCCAGTATCCTATGCCTTCACTGTCTGGTTTATTCTTCACCTAATGAAATGTACCTTCCAGTAGATTCCAGAAAAATAAAGTGTGGGGAAAAAACATTATGAATGAGCATAGAATTCTGGGAAGGAAATTATTTTGCTTCAAAATTTTGTGAGATTACTCCATTGTTTTCCATCTTCTAGTGTTGACGTTAATAATTCATTTTGATTTCTGATGTTCTGTACATAAATATTTTGACTTTCTTTCCAGAATCCTGTTTAATCTTTTCTGTAATGTCGATTCACAATCCACCCCTTTCAGGACCCTGTTATTTGTATGTTGTACATACAAAGTCTAACTTTCTTGTCTTTATTCCATGTATTTTTTTTCATATTTATCTGTTTCATTCTTTACTCTGAGACATTTAATTTTACCTATTTAGCTAATTTTAATAACAAAATTCTACATATGCCCATTTGATTAATCTTTTGTTCTATCCCTCTTCATTAATTTCTGTATGTTAAGCTACAATTGTGAATAGTATATGAAATCTCTATGACCAGGTTTGATACACCTTCATAAAATTCTCAGTTTTTACTTTATTTGCTGAGGTTATATTTTTAGGTACTTAGAGTTTCCAAATTATTATAGCTTTCTGATGAATTGTTCCTTTTCTCATTATGCAATGATTCTAAGTATGATAAATATAGGTATACCAGTTTTCTTCTTATCAATATTTGTCTCACATATCAATTTCTTTCCTTAACTTAAAACCTATTTCATTATGCTCTGGTATCTCTCTTTGAAACAATACATAGGTAGGGTTTGTTCTTTTCCAATCTCAAAGTCTGTATTCCAATAAAAGTCATATTTATATTTTTGATACTTTCAATATATTTAGGTTATTTTGTGCTTCCAGTTTATATTTTTTCACATGTACTTCTGAGCTTCGTTGTTGAATAATCAAGTTTTATTTCTTTGTCCTTTTTCCTTCCCCTATTACTGCTAAGTGAAATATCTGGTATCAGGAAGAGTCTTAGAATACAGCTCTTCAAAGAATGAGGCTTCTGAACTGCCTGAGATGACTAACTCTAATAATCAAGGGAAAATTGCTTCTATACAATGGAAGAATAAATAGAGGCTATGTTAGTAACTCAAGGAAGGCTCTGGGAAGCCTCTTAATGCTTCTATGTTCAATACTAAAAGTTAATGAATCTTTACAGCAACTAAAAAAAGAAGTCAGTCCCACTGAGGAATCAGATTCTTCAGAAATGGAGGTTTAGTTAACATGGCAGGTAAAAAATGTAACCAATTTTTCTTCCATTTAATCTATGGTCTTTCCAAATTCATTTATTAAGAGTACATAGAATATATAATTCTATCCTCATATATTTCACACCTCTCTATATCACTGTGCTAAAGCCTCAGCATTTTATTGGTATCTATTTTCTATTTCACAAGTTTTCTCTTCAGTTGTTTCTAAATGGATATTTAACTTCCCCATTGGGTTTAATTTTGTGATTTTTATTTTTTTCATTATAGTGGGTTTACAGTGTTCTGTCAATGTCTACTGTACAGCAAAGTAAGCCATATATGTATATATTCTTATATATACATATAAGAATATGTATATATGTACAAGTAAGAATATATGTATATATTCTTTTTCTCATATCAGCCTCCATCATGTTCTATCACAAGTGACTGGATATAGTTCCCTGTGCTATACAGCAGGATCTCATTGCTTATACACTCCAAATGCAATAGTTTGCATCTATTAACTCCAAATTCCCAGTCCATCCCACTCCCTCCCCCTTGGCAACCGCAAGTCTCTTCTCCAAGTCCATGCATTTCTTTTCTGTAGAAATGTTCATTTGTGCCATATATTAGATTCCAGATATAAGTGATATCATATGGTATTTGTTTTTCTCTTTCTGACTTACTTCACTTAGTTTGAGAGTCTCTAGTTCCAACCAGGTTGCTGCAAATGGCATTATTTTGTTCTTTTTAATGGCTGAGTAGTATTCCATTCTATATATATACTACATCTTCTTAATCCATTTATCTGTCAATGGCCATTTAGGTTGTTTCCATGTCTTGGCTATTGTGACTAGTGCAGCAATGAACATATGGGTGCATGTATATTTTTCAATGAGAGTTTTGTCCAGATATATCTCTAAGAGTGGGATTTCTGGGCCATACGGTAGTTTTATACTTTGTTTTCTGAGGTACTGCCACACTGTTTTCCATAGTGGTTGTACCAATTTACATTCTCAACAACAGTTCAGGAGGGTTCCCTTTGCTCCACACTCTCTCTAGAATTTTTTATTTGTTGACTTGTTAATGACGGCCTGACTTGTGTGACGTGGTACCTCATAGTAGTTTTGATCTGCATTTCTCTAATAATCAGTGATGTTGAGCATTTTTTCATGTGCTTGTTGGCCATCTGTATATCGTCTTTGGAGAAATGCCTAATCAGGTCTTTTGGCCATTTTTCAACTGGGTTGTAGGCTTTTTTGCTGTTGAGTTGGTATAAGTTGTTTGTCTATTTTAGAGATTAAGCCCTAATAGTTTGAAACTATTTTTTCCCATTCTGTAAGTTGTCTTTTTTGAGGTTTTTTTTATGGTTTCCTTTGCTGTGCAAAATTTATCAATTTGATTAGGTCACATTGGTTTATTTTTGCTTTTACTTCTGTTGCCTTGGGAGACTGACCTAAGAAAACATTTGTAAGGTTGATGTCAGAGTGTTTTACCTATGTTCTCTTCTGGAGTTTTAGAGTGTCTTGTCGTACATTTACATCTTTAAGCCATTTGGGTTTTAAATGCAAATTCCTGAGTTTTTTAATTTCTGAAATTTCAATTATTTTTATCAAATCTGTGAAAACATTTTGTTGTTGTTGTGTTTAATATTTTCTGGTCCTCTTTTGTTAACCATTTGGAGGTACTAATTGTATAGCTACAAATTTTTATTTTATCTCAAGGATTTGGCATGCTAAACTTATTTTGTCTGCTGACACTAAATCATGATGTAACTTAAGTTCATCTTAGGTAGAAATATTTTTTTTCTATGGCCTGGATTATGGAAAATACCTTGCAAATACATTTGCATTTATTTCTTGTTGGCATTCTAGGGATAGGACCAGCCTAGGGAACACTTTTATGTTAATTTATCAGTTTGCTACTATGGTAAAGCTTAGGTTTAACCCAAGTGTGGTAAATTTGGGGCCTAACAGGCTTCTACTTCACCATTAAATGAAATTCACTTCAGTTTTGACTGCAGACCAGCCCTACACTGGAGGTCCAATTTTCACTGCAAGTTTCATTGAGTTGCATTCCTTTGCCAATTGCAAGAGCAAAGCACACTCATACTCTAGCAAATGGCAAGATAAATAAAAAAGTACAGTATAAAATAGTCAATATTACTATATAACTATTCATTTTCTTTTTTTGAAGTATTCATTTTTAAATATTCATTCCATCATGATCAAAGTGGCAGCTGGTCAAAAGTATTAGGCAGAGAGAAGAGAAAGTTCAAAAGCACAAAGGAATACAAATGTGGCATTTTCTGGAAACAGAGATGAGTGAAATACAGTTGGAAGACAAAAGATGTGATGTGCTGGATAGGGGGATGAGGTGGACAGACTGCAGTGATCTTACGAAAGCCTCCAATTACACAGAGGTGAAGAAATTCTGATTAGAAGATTACACATCTTGTTTTATGTAAAAATTTGATTTATACAATGGAAACAGGAATTACATATTAAATGCTGCCTTCTGATTGACTTAACCATTTCAGACATGAAGGATACATGCTTTTGTGGTAAAAATTGGTCATTTCTGGTTTAATACTTGTTATTTGGTTTCTTGGGCAGAGAAGGGAGCAGCTGAGCAAGATTTTTCTCTTGGCCACTGCCCAGGTAAGGGGCTAAAGAGAAGGAATAAGGTTTGTTAGAGAGGGCTGGACATAGACCCAGTTCAGTCAACATGGACACAGAGCACAAGACAGGAGGGAATTAAAATACCTGCAAAGCCATACTGCCAACTCTGCTATTCAGAGCATAGAAGAACTGGGGGATTCTGTGCTTTTGAGGAATGGATGCTAGACACATACACATACTGGAGTTGCAAATTCTATGAATCTGACATCTTTTTCAAGAAAATCTTGGATTTTATATATAGTAGACAGAACTGAAGTAGAATAAGCAAGATTCTGTGGCTATGTGAGCCAAGGATTTCTAAATCTGGCTGTACCATCAAAATCATCTCAGGAGAGTATGAAAAACTGTAAATGCCTGGAGCCCACCCTTGAGACCAGAATTTTGTTGCCCTCTTTTTATGTAAATTTGTACATGAAACAACTTAAGTTGCCCCAATTGATTCTTGTGTAACTAACCCAGCATGAGTCAGCAGACCAGCATCTGGAAAACGCAAATAAAATATTTCTTGATTATAATTTGTATTCAGTTTGAAATATATTTATCAGGTCTTTTTACCTTAAAAATGATACCTATGGTTTAAAAAATTAACTTATTCTTCCAGGGATTAAAAAAAAAGTTTACCTCATATTCATATATTCTCAAAATTTTTACATTTTTTCTTCTGATTGTAAATAATTTACATGAAGGTAGAATTATAAACCAATAAGGAAAAGACTATTAATTACACTTAATAATTAGACAGCTATCTATTAAGATAGACAGTAGTCCCTCAGTATCTGTAGGAAATTTGTGCCAGGACTTCCCCCACTCTGTGGCTACCAAAATTGACAGATGCTTAAGTCCTTTATATAAAATGGCATAGTATTTGATTATGACCTATACATACCCACCCATATACTTTAAATCTTTTCTAGATTACTTTTAATACCTAAAACAATGTAAATGCTATATAATTGTGTGAATATAATCTAAGTACTATATAAACAGCTGTCAGGCATGTAGTAAATTCAATTTTTGCTTTTGGGAATTTTCTGGAATTTTTTTTTTGTATTTTTGATCCACAGTTGGTTCAGTTGGTGTATGCAGAACCTACAAGTACTGAGAGCCAACTGCAAATTCAATCCATTCCCCACACCTTACATCAAAATAAATTCCAGAATTATCAACATTGCAAATAAAGAAAATTAAATGAAAACTAATTATTTTTAATCTAGAATTGGAAGAAACATATTTATGCCCGATATAAAACCTAGAAGTCATAAAAAATAGTACTGATAAATTTGAAAATAAGAAACAGAATATTTCTACAAAGTGAAAAAAAGATCATTTTTAAATGCTAAAAAGGAGATATATAATTTTTAAAGTTCTTAAAATAAGTCAAATAAAGACAACTCAATAGAAAAATGGGACAATGTAATAGTTCTCACAGAAAAGGAAATGTGTTTTAAAAATATGACAAGACACTAGACTTCATTCATAATAACATGAAAATATATAATCACATAAATGCACATAAAAAGTAAATATAACCTTAACCTCTCAAAACAGACAGATCAGTTTGATAACACATAGTTTTATCAAAGTGTGTGGGAAACCAAATCCCTCATGCACACTTTGTTAGAATTTAAGATGGCAGGGCTTGGAGGACAATTTAGTAATATTTACCAAAATTTTTAAAATACATATTGAGACTCAGAGATTCTACCTCTAAGAAATCATGCCACAGCTATAGTCACGTGTGTGCAAGATAACACATGTTCTAGAATATACATTACACCACTGTTTACAGTTAGAAACAACCCAAATATCACCAAGAGAGAATTTGATAGCACAATGCTGCCATTAGAAAGAATGAGGCCAGGAGTTCTCATCATGGCTCAGTGGTAACGAACCCGACTAGGATCCATGAGGACGCAGGTTTAATCCCTGGCCTCGCTCAGTGGGTTCAAGATCTGGTGCCGCTGTGAGCTGTGGTATAGGTCGCAGATGCAGCTTGGATCTGGCTTGCTGTGGCTGTGGCGTAGGCCAGCAGCTATAACTCCAATTCAACCCCTAACCTGGGAACTTCCATATGCCATGAGTTCGGCCCTTAAAAAAAAAAAGAAAGAAAAGAATAAGGCAGCCTTATATTGAGATACAGAAGAGTGTACCAATTATGAAAAAAATTGTATCACATATTTTTTATTGAAAATCCTTTGTATCTTTTGAATTTTGCATTATATCAATATTACTCATTAACAAATTACACATGCAATTTTGTGGCATTTCTGTCAAATATGTGTGCAGTTGGATGGTAAATGAATTCTAATACCATAAACTTATAAATGGCATTCTGGTGAACAGATTATAGGTTTTTACTTTCAAAAATTATCTTTAATGTTTTATACATTTACTAAAAACATAGAATGAGGAAATGATGAATAAACTTTTTTTTTGTCTTTTTGAATTTTCTAGGACCTCACTCACAGCATATAGAGGTTCCCAGGTTAGGGGTTTAATTGGGGCTGTAGCCACCGGCCTACACCACAGCCACAGCAATGCAGGTTCTGAGCAGTGTCTGCAACCTACACCACAGCTCACAGCAACGCCGGATCCTTAATCCACTGAGCGGTGCCAGGGATCTAACTCGCAACCTCGTGGTTCCTAGTCTGATTCGTTAACCACTGAGCCACGACGGGAACTCCAATGAATAAACTTTTTAAAAAAGTATTCCTGTTCATTGTACAGAGGTTATAAAACTCTGAAGAGTAGAGAGAAGAAAAAATATAAATTACAATCCCCTCTCCAAATCAAAACAACCACTGTTAGCATGTTTGTGTTTTCCTGTTTTCATAGACACTTATGTGCTTAGCATGTGTATAATATGTAAAAGTATACTATACACAAATCTAAATGAATTTCAGAGAAGATGGTGGCAGTACATTCTTTACTGATTTTTATAGTGCAAGGACTTTAAATGAATAGGTTCATTAGAGTATAAATATATAATACAGCAGTTACAATGAGGATACTAATATTTATACATTTAGTCTTTATATTTACTGTGGAGTTTTAATTAGTCTATAATTTAAAATTTATAGACTGCAGTCCTTGACATTAATAGAAATATGCTCCCACTGAAATTTTCAAAAAATACTTGTTTGACCAACAACACACTTGAAATCCCTTAAAAACAGCAGAATCTTGAATAGTCTCTTAAAGAAATAATTAAATTTAACCATAATATGTTATTACCACTAAAAATGTACATTTTTAATAATCTAGTCCTTGTCCTAACTCTCTAGTAAAAGTAATCTTGCAAAACAAGTGTTATAAAGAATTAAAGAGTGCTTCATTTTGCAGCCATCAGCAGGATAAGAAGGATTAGTTTGCACTAACATTTTCCTACCATAAGTTGCATTTTGGGGAAAGAATTAAAACATAACACTGTTGTGTGCTTTTCAATGGTATGAAAACATAAGCAATTATACCACTAATTAAATATTTAATTTTACAAATTATACTTGTATCAATCAAAAATACAAACCAAAAAGGGGGAAATAAATGATACCAAGTAATTTACAATTCCATTGTAACACCTGAGAAGGCTTTGTTTCAACATAAGAATTCTACCCTCACATACTGAATTAGAGACTAGTGTGTATGTTCCTTAGTATGGATTTTGTTATGAACTTAATATAGAAGTATTTTTTTCATCTTGAAAATCTGATGACCAATTTTACTGCAAAATGTGACCATGGAAAACACTTCTTTGTGTAAAATTTATAGACTACAGTCCTTGACTTGTAAAGCTTTTTAAAAGTCCCTAGTGTTTATTCTTTGTTCCAGCCTTTCTTCACATGTACCATTTTCCCCTTAGCTTTTATTCCCTTTTAGACATGCAAAAATCTGACTTCCAAACTCAAATCTTCTATTAAGTCTTCCCAGTTACATTTCCTCCACCTCCTAACTCCACTTGCAGGTGTCAGTTCTGCCTTTCCAAATGGAAAAACACTCGAGGTTAGGGGTAGTATCATGCCCCATAATATTTTTACATCTTCCATAGTACTTTCTTTATTGATCTACACACAGTGGGCACCTAATGTATTTAGTGATTGTTTCAAGGATCCTACAATTGCTCAAGTTTCTAGCACACATGTGAATTACTACCTGGTAAAATTTATTATCTCCTTCCTCTTTGCAGAGAGATGGAAAGGGGTGTTCAAAAAGCCAGCAAAGTGTTCAGTCTCCTTTGCCATAATTCCTCTTAAGAACTTTGCTCCAGTTCTAAAATTATTTGATTCTCACCACAATCTTATTTGGAAAAGCTGTAAAGTTCAATGCTATTTCACAAAACCATATTGTCCTCTTCCAATGTGATTTTTTTCTCTCTCTTACACCAAACTGGGTTGCTCAGGATAAGCAGAGTCATCTGTATTAACAAGTTAACCCCTAAACCTCAGTGGTATAATACAACAGATGTCTACTTCTCACTCATGCTTTGTTCCCATGGATGGGAGGAGGGGTGGGCTCTGCTCTGCAGGGTGGCTCAGGGATTCAAATGAATGCAGGTTCACAAACTCAACACTAAACAGGAGGAGAGAGAGCCAGAGGGTTTCGTGTCACATCTTTAGTGCTTCAGTCCAGAAATGAACAGCCTCTTGCACTCACCGCTAACGCCCACAGGTGCCCATGGCCCCACCTAAAGCAAAAGGACTGGGAAATGAGGAGCACAAGGATGTCAGTGAGCAGTAACTGTCTCTGCCTGGCAGCCTCACTACAGAATTTTGGCCATGTGTGCCATCTCTCCTTTTAATTATTCCCAAATTGGTCCTAACTTTTTACAAATTCCACATCACTAATTCATGTTATTCAACCCTCAATCCAGCAAAGTTTTGCCTAGGACCAACCTGTTTTAATCTGTTTTCTTTTTTATACTTCATGTCTTACCTAGGCAATGAACTTGCCTAGTTCATTCTTCCTCTTCCTTTAAGAAAGCTTGTTTGTCTCCTTTGGCTCTCCAGTGGTTTTCATCTTCCAGGATCTTTTTAGAAGCATCACAATCAGAACAAATTCATAGGCGAAACCCTCCGGTCCTTGGCTTTCCCTCTTTCCATTAGGACGTTATCCTTGATGGGGTTCCACATCATCTCTCCTTGGTCTCCACCTCTTCTTATTCTATAATAGGATCTGAGGTTGCCTGGACAACTCCTTCCCTCTGCTAATCATCTCCCTCTGTCCTTCCAACGCATGGGTTCTTAGTTGTGACTGCATATTAGAATCGCCTGGCCAGGTTGCAAAACTGACTGATGCTGCAGGTTCTGGGGCCCAGAAGAAGGAGCTGACCACATACATCTGACTTCACCATTGGAGACATACCTTGACAATGAACAGGAGTTGACCAAGTAAAGATGGAGACTATCCCAGTTGGTGACAATATCAGATGAGCTTCCCCTCAAGCAGGGGAGGGACAGAGTCACGTTTTTATGTTACAAAAGGATCCCCTGGGACCTGCATAGGGCATGGACTGGAAGGAGAAAGACTGCAGGCCTGGAGAGCAGAGGGATAAGATATGATGGTCTTGACAAGAAGTTGGCACATTCCTCTATGGCCACATTTATTCAAAATTACTAGCCGCTTATTTGTGAGTTCATGTATACATTGAATTGTATCAACTAGAAATGTACTCAGCTTCAAGAGGCAAAATCATCTGCTTTTTTGTGACTTAAATAAAGGTTTATTTTTATCATACACGCACATATACACATTTTTTTAATTTCTGAATTCCACCTAAACAAACAGGATTAGCATCTCCTGCGGGTGGCGTTGCCCATAGCAATTATCTGCTCACTAATACACCCTTAATCTGTTGTCTTCCCTTTCTTACCTCATTTCCTCATTCCCTCACAGTGCCTCCTGGGATCAGCTCCTAAACAAACTACTTGGACTTAAATATTCATTTTAGTATCTATTTTGAAAAGTGAGAAGAATAATAATGCCCAACACATACAATTGTTGAAAGGATTAATGAGTTAATATTGTAAAGCATGCATCATTGGCACACGTCCTACCCTCTTTCTCACACACCTTAGTCCATAGCAGAACTAGGCTAGCTCCTTCCACTTTCCATCTCAGCTTCAACATCACCTCTTCCAAGAAGCCTTCACATTACCCAAGATTCTCTCCTTTAGTATCTCTCACACTCTATGGTTTTTTCCTGCCTAGTACTCAAAATAATTGCAATCATGTTTACTTATTTTTATCTGTCTCCTCCCAGTAGAGTGAAAGCCACAAAGGACAGGTGTTTTGACTTGTTCACCCCAACTTGCTGGTGTAACACCATGTCTAACACATCATAGGGGCCCAGTATATATTTGTTGAATGAATCAATGTCTCCCATCTAGACATGTAGCCTTAAAGGATTTTCAAAAAATACTATAGCTTTCCTAAAACTCCAAGGAAAGAAAAAAATTAGGGAAAATGGGAAGTTAGAAACTCTAATTGCTACACAGAAAAATGGCATCCCCCAAATTATTCATGCCCTAAATCCTAGAACCTGTGCACATGTCAGTTTATGTAGCAAAAGGGACATGGTGGGTGTATTCAGTAACAGACCTTAAAATAGGATGGAGACACCTGGATTATCCAGGTGGGCCTAGTCTAACTCAGGGAGACGCTAAAGCCCAGAATGTTCTAGAGCTGGTTACAGAACAGGAAGTCAGAGAGCAACGAAGTGTGAGAGGGAGCCCATCCGCCATTGCTGGAGAAAAAACATGTGGAAAGCAAGCAGCCTCTGGGTACAGAGACCAGCCCCAGGTTAACAGACATTAAAGAAGCAGGGGCCTCCATCCTATAAGCACATGGAATGGGATCAGCCAACAGCTCTGGGAAGGAGCTGGAAGCAGACTCATTCCCAGAGTTTCCAGAAAGGAAGTTTTTGTCCTTGTGAGACTCTGAAGGACCTGGCTAGGACACACTGCATGAGCTAAACTGTGAGGTAATAAATGGGTGTTGTTTAAAGCTGCTAAGTTTCTGAAAAAGTGATGGCAGTGATGGAAAACTACCCTTCCTAAGCTAAAACTCTTGCTCAGTGAAATATGTCTGAAAAAAGAGAACTAGAGGCCCATGACTGGAGAGTAACAGCAGAGACTGAAGGGAACTCCTGCAGTAAAGCTCCAGTGTTCTCTAATGTTCCTGGACTCCAGACAAAAATATGTTTCTGGAAGCCAAGGATTAATATTATTTCCTTCTGTTTAATGTGTCTTCTCATAGACTTTGTCATTTAAGGTAGAATGAGGTGTTCACCCTCAGATGATTTACAAGATGCAAATCTAACAAGACAATCAAGAACTTTTAATGATCTTTCTGCTGGCTGGTGACTGCCAATGAGGAAGACACTATAATTAATGCTACACTAAGTATCAGATGTTAAAAAAAAAAAAATGAGAAGCAGCTTAACACTCTATTTCTCTAAATCAAGCTATCCTCAAAAAGGAGGTATATATGGGAGCATGTACAAATGCAGAGGCATTGCCTATCAATGATGCTTAAGTGGGCTTTTTCAGACTTTAATATATTTGCATTTCAGAATTGTCTTAAAAATAGCGTATACTCTTAAAACGGTGACTTTTCTCTCCAAAAATCTGTTTTTACAGCAAGATTAGTTCCACAGAAAGAGGAAATGTGGTATTAAGCATTTAAATAGTAATACAGCAGCTAGGTCTGCTACAGATACCATAACCATATACCCCAGACTGGGTGACTTAAACAATAGAAATTTACTTTCTCATAATTCTGGAGACTAGAAGTCCAAGATCAAGGTGTTGGCAGATTTGGTTTATCTTACGGCCTCACATTTGATTTCTCTTTGGCTTGCAGACCACCACCTTCTTGCTATGTCCTCAGCTGGCCTTTCCTCTGTGTGCGCATGGAGAAAAAGGTTCTGGTGTTTCTTTCTCTTCTGATAAGGACATCAGTCCCATTGGATCAGTGCCCCACCCTGAGAGACGAAACCTAAGGCAATTGAAACTTAATGCTCCCTTCTCGCTTCTGTAACATTGCTTACTTGCTAAGTAGCAGTTGTGACAGTGTTTCGCAACAAAGGGTCAATAAAACCGGCCAAGACATAACAGGCTACCATTTAGGAAATTCTCCATCCCCCCCCAGGTCTGCAACTTTCAAAAGTCCCGCGTGCACCAATTATAGCCAGTCACTAACCGCCACATCTGCTTCTGTAAACCTGCTTGCTTGCTGAATATCGATCGTGTGATCCCAGGCCAATCATATAGCAGATGGTGTCCCAATTCAAATATCAGCCAATCGGCATCCCTCTCCATTGAAAACCTCCCCTAAGCCCCCGACTTGTTTGTGTGTGCCGATAAAAACCCTGTACTCGCTGCAGTCGGGACCTCTTTGTGTCACCGGTAACGAGTGCGCAGGGGTCCAGGTTCGAACCTGCAATAAAGGACCCTTGCTGTTTTGGCTTTGACTTTTGACTCTGGTGTGCTCATTG
>PVHT020000021.1:1628634-1677548 GCA_004024745.2 Catagonus wagneri
GAGTCTCTATTCATACTTACCACCAACTCTCTCAGCAACTAATAGAAGATGTACAGGCCCTATCGGGCACTATCCAAGACCTGCAGGACCAACTAAACTCATTGGCAGGGGTGGTACTGCAGAATAGAAAGGGCTTAGATCTGTTAACGGCCGAGCAGGGGGGAATATGTCTAGCCCTACAAGAAAAATGTTGTTTCTATGCTAACAAATCAGGTATAGTAAGGACAAAAATTAAACAACTACAAGAAGATCTCGCCCTCCGCCGGAAAAAGCTGGCCGAAAATCCCCTCTGGACGGGACTCAGTGGCTCGCTCCCTTACCTCCTCCCACTCCTGGGGCCCCTGGTAGGGTTCTTTATCATACTAACTATCGGGCCCTGCATATTTAACAAGATCATGACTTTTATCAAAGAAAGGCTAGACAGGGTCCAAATCATGATGTTAAGACAACAATACCAGCCTCTGGACCTACAACCTCAATCCTTTGAGCTCCTAAAGCCGGAACCTTAAGGACCCAAGATTGGATCCTTTGGTACATAAGAAAGGGGGGAATGAGAGACGAAACCTAAGGCAATTGAAACTTAACGCTCCCTTCTCGCTTCTGTAACATTGCTTGCTTGCTAAGTATCAGTTGTGACAGTGTTTTGCAACAAAGGGTCAATAAAACCGGCCAAGACATAACAGGCTACCATTTAGGAAATTCTCCATCCCCCCCCAGGTCTGCAACTTTCAAAAGTCCCACGCGCGCCAATTATAGCCAGTCACTAACCGCCACATCTGCTTCTGTAAACCTGCTTGCTTGCTGAATATCGATCGTGTGATCCCAGGCCAATCATATAGCAGATGGTGTCCCAATTCAAATATCAGCCAATTGGCATCCCTCTCCTTTGAAAACCTCCCCTAAGCCCCCGACTTGTTTGTGTGTGCCCATAAAAACCCTGTACTTGCTGCAGTTGGGACCTCTTTGCGTCACCGGTAACGAGTGCGCAGGGGTCCAGGTTCGAACCTGCAATAAAGGACCCTTGCCGTTTTGGCTTTGACTTTTGACTCTGGTGTGCTCGTTGAGAGGGGGTCTCGCGACCGCGGGCATTACAACCCCATGACGTCATCTAACCTCAATTTCCTCATTAGAGAACCTATATTACACTGGGGGCTGGGGTTTCAACATACGAAAGTGATGAAGGCAGGAAAGGGCACCATGTAGTCCGTAACTGGGTACTTGAGTTAAAAGGAAAAGCAGAGCTAAAATGGAAACTGGATTCTGCCTCCCCAGGAAGAAGCTTCTTCTTGAATGCTAGACAACCCAAGGGCCAGTGTGGACAGTTCATCCAAGTTCAGCCACAGGGAGGATGGGTAACTGATAAGGAAAGTGATAAGAGAGCTCTAAGGAGTTAGGTCAGAGTTTTTCTGGAAGCAAAGTGTTTCTCTTGCAGAACAATTTGCAGTCCTATCTCTACACCACATTAACCCTGCTTCCTTCTTAACAGAATTTTGAAGGTATATAGAAGATGATTATCAATAGCATTTGTCTTGATGTCAGTGAAATGTTTTAGGACTCCATGGTGGTAGTAACTGCCATGGATGAGAACACTCACTCATCCTCACTGAAAGTGTCAAGCTCCTGCCAAGTCTCCAGTCATATGCTACAGAGCTTTTTCCTTGGTTCTATCTTTTTTGAAACTTGTTATCACTGATTTGGATAAAGACATCAAATATGCTTATACACTTTTCAATATCAAAACATTAGGAGAGGTAAGTGATATCCTGAAGGCAAAGTTTGAGGTCTCAAGAAATCTTGACAGGATGGAATGTGCAAACAAAGCCAACACAATTAAATGTGACTGGTGGAGTGAACTGAAGTCTGGCACTTACCATCAGCCTCTACATGGAGTAAAACATGAGCCGCTACAGCTACAAACCTGCAGTACCTCCTGAGTGGAGCTCAGGTGAGCTCCACTCCACCACAGGTGGAGACCAGGCGTGAGGTACTCTGTGTTCTAGGAAAACTGGAAGAACAGGCCTTCAGATAGCCAGATATTTTTAGGAGTAGATTTTATGTGCCCAATTTTTGCATGTCCTCAAATCTAGAAAAACATTAAAATCCTTCAGGGTGATGTCTGCTCCTTGTGACTGGCGGTAACCTTCAGGAGATCAGCAACAAACTTTTGTAAAATGTGTGTATGCTGCAAGCACCTTCCCCCTCACCTTTATCATATTCTTGACATTCCCCCTTTTCCTCCTTGGGTGGTATTTCAGCCTGATCTGTAGTTAAGGATAAAGAATGTCACAGTCATCTGTAAAGGCAGTTACCTCCAAGGGTAAGAGTTGTGAGTCCCAAGTCTGTGAAAACTCAGGATACTGGCCCTGATAGTGGAGCTGCATATCAAAGGAATGATTTGAGTGAGCCCCTGGCTCCTCTGCTCCTGCTACCAGTCCTTCCTTGCAAAAACTCCTATATATCCTAGAATCCTCCCTCGCTGGCTCAGAGAAGCAGTTTTCCAGGGCTACCTGAGATGCTGTCTCCTGGGCTTAAGTCTAATTTTGCCCCAAATAAAACTTAACTCTCAACTTTCAGGTTGTGTATATCTTTAGTCGACAGTGGACTGCAAGGTTCTGCACAGGAGGAAGGAGATTGTGTAGGAAGAGAAGTGAACAAACCCTACACAACAGCAGGGGGGAAAAATCTGTTGAAACTGGAAATTGTAGAAAGAACAAGCCAAAAGCAGGGCTCTAAACAGAAATCGGTACAAGGCACCAATGAGAAAATGGTGCAAGGCATGAATTTATTGGAGCTAGAATCAAAATTCGCAGCGTGATGATGTATTTCCCTCATGGGGAACATCAATAATCCCATTTATTTCTATTTATAGAAAACTAACACCAAGATTAAAGAGAGGGTCAGCCTGTCCCTCACAACATATTCCAGAGTGAAACTCAAAGTTTCTGAGCCCAAACATGCTGGCTTGTCACACTTTCGACTTGGAAAGAGCCCTGGACATTGAGGTCTTTTCCATAGGTTCCAAGTTATCCCTTCTCACTTCTTTGCTTAACAGCCAAGCTCATTCAAACTGGATCCCTTGCAATTGCTCAAACTTTCCTGATCTCCCTCATCTGCCTTTGTCCTGCTGGTTCCTCTCGGAATGTGCTCCTCCCATCCTCTCTGGAAACCTACTCCCCATAAGGCATATTACAAATGCTGCCCCTGGAGGCAAATTCATGCTTTCTTTCCAGATTTCTCTTCTTACAACCCCAAATAGATGCCCCCTTTTTGTTTTCACTTGTGAACTTGTATAGCAATTACATATGCTTCTTTATGGCATTTATTATGTTCTCTCTTACAAGGGAAGCTTTTCTCAACAGTGAGACCCAGTTTTTTTGATACTAATTCCTCAAGAAGCAAAGACACAGCTTCTCTGGCTAGCCTGGCAGTCACACCCTCTTCTTACTCTGTGAGCTTCTCACCATCAGAGTGCAAACCACGGCTCATCCATCAAGACCTAAAAATGTGTTTTCTCTTCTGTGAGCTCTTTCTGTCCCTCTCAAGCAAAAATGACCACCATGCCTTCGTACCACATCTTCACCTGGCACATACTGCTATTAACAGGTTTAAAATATTGCAACTGGGAGTTCTCACTGTGGCTCAGCATTAACAGATCTGACTAGTATCCATGAGGATGCAGGTTTGATCCCTGGCCTCACTCAGTGGGTGAAGGATCTGGCGTTGCCATGAGCTGTGGTGTAGGTCACAGATGTGGCTCAGATCTAACGTTGCTGTGGCTGTGGCATGGGCCAGCGGCTTCAGTTCCAATTCAACCCCTAGTCCAGGAACTTCCATATGCCACAAGTGTGGCCCTAAAAAGCAAAAATAAATAAATAAATAAAACAAATATTACAACTGCCATGTTACCTCAGTTAAAAAACTATCCTCTCAGAGAAAATTATACCCTCCTACACTGTTGGTAAGAACATAAATTGTTCTTACCACTATGGAGAACAATGAAGGATCCATAAAAAACTAAATATATAACTACCATATGATCCAGCAATCCCACTCCTGGGTATACATCCAGAGAAAAACAAAATTTAAAAAGATACATGCACCCCCAATGTTCACTGCAGTACTATTTACAAATGCCAAGACATGGAAGCAACCTAATGTCTATCAACAGAGGATTAGATAAAGAAGATGTGATGCATATATACAATGGAATGTTACTCAGCCATAAAAAGGAATAAAATAATGTCATTTGCAGCAATATGGATACAAAGAGAGATTATTATACTAAGTGAAGTAAGTCAGAGAAAGACAAATATCATGAGATCATTATTATGTGGAATCTAATAAAAAATGATACAGAAGAATTTATAAAACAGAAAGACACAAAGATTTTGAAATCCAATTCACAGTTCCTAAAGCGGAAATGTGGGGGGAGAGGGATATATTAAGGAGTTGGGATTGACATATATATACTACTATATATAAAATAGATGGGTAACAAGGACCTACTATATAGCACAGGGCAAATCTACTCAATACTGTATAATAACCTATATGTGAAAAGAATCTGAAAAAGAACAACAAAAAAAGACCTGCTGCAAGACCAAAACAAAAAAAACTATCCTTTTAAAAACAGCAGTGATTTATAAATAGGCTATAAAATCAAATGTTAACACTACATTTTAGTTGTAAAACCCATAATGATTCTCAACAAGATAGAAGACTTATAATGTGCATCTTATGATTGAAGAATACAATAATTGTTCACTTGTATGACTTATCCCACTAGACTGGCAAGTCCTTGGCTGGCGCCAGGAATCATGTTGCACACATCTTATTACCAATATTTGCTCAGTGGCTAGTATATAGTATTGGCTCAAGAAATATTTATTGGGAGTTCCCGTCGTGGCTCAGTGGTTAACGAATCCGACTAGGAACCATGAAGGTTGTGGGTTCGATCCCTGGCCTTGCTCAGTGGGTTAAGGATCCGGTGTTGCTGTGAGCTGTGTGTAGGTTGCAGACACAGCTCGGATCCTGCATTGCTGTGGCTGTGGAGAAACCCGGCAGCTATAGCTCCTGTTAGACCCCTAGCCTGGGAACCTCCATATGCCGAGGGTGCGGCCCTAGATAAAGGCAAAAAGACAAAAAAAAAAATTGGTAAGTGAATGAATGGAACAAGTAAGTTTTAGTTGGTCACAAATTTTAATATGGTTTGACCTCTTGTCTGGCTGCTATGAAAACTTAGATAATATCGTACTGCATGGTTCTAGGATGGTCAGATGGCACTAATCAGAGAAAGATTCAATTACATTTGGATTATGGCATGTAATATTTTAATTGCATTCAGTATTTTAAAGGCAACATTGACCATCCAGGATGACCAGGTTGATGTCAGGCCCAGAAACACGTATAGCAAGGCAGATAGAATTGAGTAGATAGAGCCTCGAAAAGGGAAACAAGTGTAAAACAGGATAGCTGTTTTCACATATCTGAAGGACTATCTGTGTAGGTGTAAAAAGGCTTAATGTGTGAAGTTCCAGAGAAGCAAGGACCAGTATGATGACAGTTCCAGAAGTAGATTTGATTCTCAATACAAAATGCCTTTATAAACCACTGCTATGAAGCAATGGAACATGTTGTCCGGGATATTGTGAGCATCCCATCACAGGATGCATCAAAGCAGAACCTTAGTGACTAAGTTATTCACCACCGGGTAGAATGGTAGACTAGATGTCTCATTGGGCTTCCTGCCATTTTAAAACTCTCTGATTCTATCTGCATTGATTCCTTCCCTGGAGAGAACCACTGTAACCACAGGCACAAGTGAAAAATGATGAACATTCCAGGGGATGACCTGTAAGTGTCCAGCCCTAGCTCTACTACAGATTATCACTGAAAATGCATCTGCCCATCTATCTATTCATTGATCCAACTCACTAACATTTAATGAGTACCTGCTGAGTGCCAGGCACTGTCCCAAGTCCTAGAGATAAAGCAATGAGTAAAATGGACACAGTCACTGTGTTCATGAATTTAACGTCTAGGCAAACAGTAATAAGAACACATAAGTAGACATTATAACCCATGGCAAGTGCCATGAAGAAAGGCCCAGAGCGAGCTGAGCTAGGTGGAGGGCTCAGAAAAGGGCTGCCTTGACGCAAGTCTTTGAACCCCTCTATTCCTCCCCAATGACTGCTGTTAAACAGGCAGAAGAATCTTGCCACATCATGATCTTAGAAATTTAGTTTGTAACCTGAGGGACTCACTGCCTTCATGCCCTTAGAGAGGGTCAGCTGACTCTATTAACTTCAGTTTCCTCATCTCCAAAATGGGAAGCACAGTAGCCCCTCAGTCCTGATGCTATGAGATCCTATTTGTGAGCCCAAGGTCTGCCTTAGCGTAAACCTTCCACAGATGGCAATTAGTGTTGTTAAAATAAGCAGGAAACACCCTGAGTGTTTAGGAGGAAAAAAAAAAAAGGACATACATCCAAGATCTGTTATTCTTACTTTCCTAGTTACTTCAGACTTCCACAATTCCTGGGCTATTTGGTTGAGGTGTGGGGGTTTGGATAGAAAGCCAGAGTGGGTAGCGTCCCTTTATCTCAGTCTCACTTGAGGGCAGCCACACTTCTACTCTACCTTTTCTTCTTTAGAGGCAGTTTCCTGCTACAGGATGAAAAGCATCCAACCTTCTCTCACTCTCACATTCAACACTTTTTTTCTCCTCTTTACCAATCAGGGAAGGTTGGACAGGACCCTACCAGAGAAACTAGACCACCTCTGCCTCAGCCAGTGCAACAAAGGACAACTCTCGGCAGCGGCTCCCTGCGGTTCCAGGAGGAGACAAGCCTGGTATGAATAAATAATCCACATTTCAAGCAGGATTATGGCTATAAATGAAAGACGAAGAGCACACCAGGGTACTGATTCGTCACACATCTCCACACAAAAGCGTGGCCTTGATTTGTTCCTTATCCCCAGCTTACCCCATTTCTCACTACAACTTTGTAGCCAAACATGCACCACACTGTGGGAAAAAAAAAAAAGATTTAAAAATGGGGCAGAGAGAGACAGATAGCTGCCAGTCAGCCAGGTGAGTTGAATGGGTCCGGGAGTACCAGGCATCACCTGTCAGCCCTCAGGATCCCCCTAACTTTGGGGGTCAGATCATCCCTGCCAAGCATTTGACTGTCACCTCAGCAAGTGGTGTCACAGAGCTGAAACCTGCCTGGGCATGGGTCCTCCTGTTATCTCCCACCTGCCTTGATAACTAATACAGCTCCCACCATCACTGTATCCCATTAGGTCAGAGCAATGAA
Source organism: Catagonus wagneri (assembly GCA_004024745.2). Classification (NCBI taxonomy): domain Eukaryota; kingdom Metazoa; phylum Chordata; class Mammalia; order Artiodactyla; family Tayassuidae; genus Catagonus; species Catagonus wagneri. The sequence continues at coordinate 1,635,953 of PVHT020000021.1, forward strand.
AATGAATGCCATTTTCTTGATGGCTTATGCAGAATTGCTGTAATTTGAAGCAAGCCTCCCTGGTCTGGCTTCTTCTCTGTCTCCATTCCACCACCCCCCGCCACCCCTCCCACCCCCCACTTGCCTGGCTGGTCCCCCTCCTCAGCCCCTCCCACCCCATCTTTCTTCTTTCTCCCTTTTCATACTGAATATATTGGGGCCCTGGCAGGCTGCCATTCTAACTGCACATTAGAAATGGTAGAGTTTTCCTCTATCTGATTCTATAAAATGAGTTCACCAGAAGGTGCAGACCCAGCACATTCGTGGTTTTTCCTATAAATTACTTTAACACTGTGTCCAATCATATATATAATTTCAGATTTTCAATTTCAACTCACTGCTGTGTCAGCACAGACTCCACTGATATGTCTAACGTATTTAGCTTAAAATGAAACGGATGGCATTTCATTACCAGGAAGATAATATTTTTGAATATGTTTCCTGCATGGCGGGATCCATCATTATTCTGCCATTTTATGTTCAGCGTGTGTAATAGCTTTTTAATGCTTTGACGTATTTTATTTATATGTGTAATATTTTTCTAATACCACAGGACAGTTTAACTCATTGGGCACATTAGAAAATCTTAATTGAATGCTTTTAAATATTAGCGCGGGGGGGGGGAGCGCAGAGGCTGAACAAATTCCCAATATTTTTATTTAAAATTTTGTCAAGAGTAATCAAAAAGGCACAAAAACTCTTCAACCCTTGTTCTTTTCCTTTATCTATTCTCCCCAGCCTTTTCCCTGCTCCCCACCCCCTCCGAGTCATCTCCCCATAAATATACACACTTTGGAGAGGAAACAAAAAATAAAGAAAAAAATCCACTCGTCCCCTGAGACTTAGAAGCTGTCAGGGTGAGAGCAAAGAACACGAGAAATATTGAGCAAGCCCCAGTGTGAATGGCAGGAGCTCTCTCATTGGCGGGAGCTTCTGACAGCGCTGAAACCTTTAATACCAGGTTCCCGGCTCTTTGACCAAAGTCACGGAAGTTTAAAAAGAGACTTTTTCTCAAAAGCTGTCTTTGCAAAGAAAATGCAAAGGAAAGTGTTTCCGCCTTACAAACTTGCAGGTAGCCAGTTTTGCTGAAGGCATTTCGAATTAACAGGTAAGTGCTAGAGAGAGCTCTTTCTTCTATTTCTCCCCCCACCCCCCACCTTCTAGGCAGCTCCTCGCTCCTCCAAAGGAAAGATCTGGGAGTTAAGGTGGAAAAGAAGCTTTGCCTTCCTTGCTTCAAATCAAAGTGGCTCAGTTACTGGCTTGTTGGCATCAGCACCCCACTGGGAGCCCCTAGTCTAGGCTCACTCACTAGGGAAGCATGCGAGAATTACCATTACCTTGGTAGAAGCTTGGCTTCTCCTGTTTGTATATACAGATGTTATGTTTCCCTCTGTTTTCTCGAAGCATAACCAGTAAATAAATCTGTACATATTTAAAGTGCAATAAAGTGTACAATGTGCCTTTCCTGCATTTACACTGCAGCCCCTACTTCTCTAACTGCTGCTCTCTGCGGGAAAAGCAAGTAGCCACGGATTCTAATTCTAGGCCACCTCTGATCACCTATGGGATCCTGAGCAGTTACCGTAGGCCTCTGAGCTCCAGAGTACTTATTTGTACAACTGAGGTATTATTTTCTGCCTTGTAGGTCGCCGCGAGAATAAGACATCTTACGCATAAGCACTTAACACAACCCGTGGCTTACACAGCAGACACAAGGTGACAATCATTTTTGTTACAATTAACAACTTGTCATTAAAAGTGGGCCAATCTTATCTTACCTTCTCTCCCCTTCAAATACTCCAATCTAAAACAGGAGACTCCATGAGTTCCCAAATGCTCAGCAGTAACGAACCCGACTAGTATGCATGAGCACACAGGTTCAATCCCTGGCCTTGCTCAGTGGGTTAAGGATTCAGGGTTGCTGTGAGCTGAGAAGGAGTTGACAGATGCGGCTCAGATTCCACAGCGTTGCTGTGGCTGTGGCTTAGGATGGCAGCTGCTGCTCCGACTGGACCCCTAGCCTGGGAACTTCCATATGCCACAGGTATGGCCCTAAGAAGCAAAAACAAATTTTTTTAATTAAAAATTAAGAAAACAGGACACTCCAATCTACCTGCTGATGAAACAGCCTCCTTCCTATCAATAAAAATTGGCATAAAAGCACAAATAATTACAGTATTTCATTTATTTCAATAAAGCTCCTTTGGAGTGAAACTCTCCAAGTTTTGCCTGAGGATATTTTAAAGAGGTTTTCATGTCTTGCTAGCTTAAGTTTTTTCCTTACCTATGTTTATTTACATCCTTGTTCTTAAAAGAGTAGAAAATTACAGCACACAACGCCTTCAGACATAACCTGCCACTGAGATTCCTTGGATCAATTTAACTACTTGCAAATTCTTATACCTTTTCTAGCTCTCCAAGAGTTGAGAAAATTCTCACTACAATGGCAATAATATTGCAATATATACATGTATCACATTAACATGCACACCTTAAATTTACACAGTGTTACATGTCAAATATACTTCAAGTTAAAGGAGAGTTGGGAAAACAACACTCTAGGAAAGGGGTGAGCAAACTTCTCAGAAGAGGTAAATGTTTTTGGCATTGATGGCTCAATTCCACCCTTGTTTGTATAAAAACAGATATAAAAATGCAGAATGACTGAGCATGACTGTGTTCCAATAAAACCTGATTCATAAAAACAGGCAGTTTGGCCACAGGCCTTAATTTGCATACTAACCTCTGATCTAGGACATTAATAGAACAATGTCTGCCCTTCTCAAGGACCCAAAATTCTGAACAATAGAATCATAAAATCAAGTGCTGAGAAAAGAAAATATCTACAATAGCATACCCTTTAGTCTGGGTAGGGATTCAGTCTCAAATTACTGGATTCTGTATCACCTATTATTCTTTTACCTGTTTTAACTGTTTTGCTATTCACAATTTTATAGAAATTTGCCAAGAGGGCATTTTCATTTTTCACCGAAAGCCTCTATCATAGATAGTTCAAAGTTAACCTAATTTGCTGACGACTGATTGTACAATTTTGTTCAAGACAAAAATAGCATAAATCACTCATTCATTCAACAAACTCCAGTGAATAGCTACTATGTGCCAGGCACCAGTGAAAAGCGGAGGATACATAAAATCACCTACACACATGGATGTCTCAGTGGAGGAAAACAGAGAGTATATCCTTAAACATGTCAGTGAAAAGATAAATTGACTCACCGGTACATACAAATGACAATTCAAAGAGTTAGTGTGACAGAAGGGAATGGGTCCAGGAAAAAGGGGGAGTCCTGAGAGAGTGGCATGTTTAAAGAGAAAGTATAGTCTGAGCTTTAGAAGGAAAAAAGTAAGCATGCCCAACACTTTGAAAAGTCAGGAATAACAGTACAAAACTCACGAAGCAGAACGAGAGTTTAGAGACTGGAAGGAAAAGCAAGGAATCTTAGTGGTTGGAATTCAGGAAATGATAGACACATGGGTGGTTCTAATAAAAAATTATAGAGGCTAAATTTTGTCCTCACCAATAGAAAAGTGTTTGCCCTGGTTAATTCCCAGTTACAATACTTATCAACAACTTTATAGAAATTATCTTGAAGTGTTCCCATGAGCCTACTGGAGAACAAAAATCAGAAACTCCTAGTTACTCTCTCACACGCTTCCTTCCGAACCCCATCTCTAAATCCCTGATGTTCTAAAAGAGGGAGAAAAAACAGACAGGCATGCGCAGATCAGCACTGCCTTATTTTGAGTTGCTCTTTCAGGAACCAAAGCAGAAGCTATTTGATAAAATTTGGCTTCAAAGTTATATGATAGATTTCATCTAAGGATATCAGAAGCACTCTGTCGCAATTAAATCATTAATCCTCATGACAACCCCATCAAGAAAGTATCTGCTTTATTATCTGTGAGAACACTTGGCATTTACATGCTTGTCTTGAGGATGCTATTCAATCACAAGCAGTTAATTAATGCATACAGCACATTCAGAAGGCAGGTCAGCATTCAGGTCCCCAGTTACAAATAAAAAAAATGTGGTCCCAAAAGGATGAGGCATTTCTAGCCAATTTATCCAAATGAGAGCAGTATCAGAAATTACTTGATGCCTTGATCTTAGTTAAGAATCACTTTTCATGCATTGAGCTCTCAAACACTGAAGTACATATAATTGTATTACTGTTTATAAAATCATCAGTCAGATGGACATCAATCTGAAGGCAGAAACTTTGTCTTTTAAAAATCGCCATAATAATATCTCTATAGCAATATGAACTTTGCACACTATTTTCACATTTGACCTTCATTACAACCTTGTAAGTCAGACTGAATGTCGATGTCACCATTTCACAAGTAACAGAGCGATGGTTTCAAAGAGATTTTAAGATTTGCCCAACAACATGAAAAGCTACTCCACGTCACTAATCACTAGAGAAATGCAAACCAAAACTGCAGTGAGTTATCATCTCTCACTGGTCAGAATGACCATTATTAAAAAGACTACAGGAGTTCCCGTCATGGCACAGTGGAAATGAATCCGACTAGGAATCATGAGTTTGCGGGTTTGATCCCTGGCCTCGCTCAGGGGGTTAAGGATCTGGTGATGCCGTGAGCTGTGGTGAAGGTCACAGACGCGGTCGGATCTGGTGTGGCTGTGGCTGTGGCATAGGCCAGCGGCTACACCTCCTTTAGACCCCTAGCCTGGGAACCTCCATATGCCAAAGGTGTGGCCCTAAAAAGACAAAAAGACAACAACAACAACAACAAAAAGCCTACAAATAACAAATGTTTGAGAGGGTGTGGAAAAAAGGAAACCCTCCTACACTATTGGTGGGAATGTAAACTGGCGTAACCACTATAGAGAACACAATAGACGTTTCTTAAAAAACTAAAAATAGAGTTGCCATATGATCCAGCAATCCCACTGATGGGTACGTACCTGGAGAAAACTCTAATTCGAAAAGATACATGCATACCAACGTTCATTGCAGCACTATTTACAATAGCCAAGACATGGAAGCAACCTAAATGTCCATCAGCAAATGAATAAAGCAGACGTGGTATGTACATACAACAGAATACTACTCTGCCTTAAAAACAAATTAAATAGAGCCATTTGCAGCAACACGGATGGACCTAGAGATTATCATACTAAGCTAAGTAACACAGAGAAATACAAATACCATATGCTATCACTTACACACAGAATCTAAAATATGACACTAAAGAACTTATTTATAAAACAGAAACAGACTCATAGACATAGAAATTGAATATATGGTCATCAAACGGAAAGGTAGGTGGGGAGGGATAAACTAGAAGTTTTGGATTAGCAGATACAAATTACTATACATTAAATAGATAAACAAGATCCTATTGTATAGTACAGGGAGCTACATTCAATAGCCTAGAATAAACCATAATGGAAAAGAATATATATATTCTGAATCACTTTGCTGTACAGCAGAAACTAACACATTGTAAATTAACTATACTTCAATAAAAAATTTTAATAAAAAATAAAATTTTAAAGAAATGCCCATCATTATATGGTTAGTAAGTAAAGATGGCAGACTTTGAACCCAGAAATTTTGACCATAAATATAATGTTCTTCCCCTTGTACCACTGTTTTTGTCTAACATCTTTGATATTTGTTATAAGATCATTTATCCTTGACCTTCATCCAAGGCATTTGGTTTTCCCACACCCAAGATGGTGCTGATTTTATGAAGTTGTTGCAAGGTAAAGATTTTGAGAAAACAATCAAAGTTTCCTTCAGTTTATAATGAAACCTATCATAAAGAAAAAGTAAAGCTTCACTGTTTTTACCTTTGATTTGGCATGGGTTTATTGTAATATATCCAGTCAGGAAATTAGAAATCATTCTAGTCATTTCAAACAGAGGGAGTTTAATTGCGAGAACTGATTTAAAATGTGCTAAAGGCTACAAGATTAAAGGAAGGAGGGAGCTATATTTGCAGAAGGAGGAGTAGTGAAGTCCAAAGGCTGCTAATGGTCCTGAGTTCAATGAAGCCTATGAGCCTGAACTATTACTCCTGTTGGGCACACCACTGGTGGATCCATAGAAGAGGCGTCTCCTCCGCTAAGGCTGGAAACACTGCAACTGTACAGCTGCTCCTGGAGTTAAGAATCACTACACCGCAGAAATCACCACACTCAGTGAGCCTCAGTCCTGAGCCTCTTTATTCTTCCCATCAGTTGACCTCTCACCATGTCTCTTACTGGCAGATGATAAGGAAAGGAGACTGGCAAATGTAGCTTACAGATTCCCGGGCCCCGGGAGGGCACAGTGTGGAAACAGGGTATGAGTCTGGAAGACAGACGAGAAATAAAAGGCATGTTCTACTCTACAGGCTTAGGCAGAGGCAGCAGAGAGTGCTGAAGCTGGTACTCAAGCCCAGGTCAGTGCTCCCCAATTCAGTGACAGAGGAGGCATTGGGAAGTCTACTCCACAACCTCCACAAAATAAAATACATCCCCAGGAAACCAATGTGCAAAACTGAAAGGCAAGGGTTCATTTTACCTTAAAGTCCATAGGGAAGGATAAGAAGCCTATCTCAGAAAGAAAACACTTGTCATTAATACAAAAATATGTCCTGTGGTCCCTAAAGGGAATACGGATTTCTACTTTACCAGGGGTGAGTGATGCAACTGGGAAACGGAGAAGAGCAAGAAAATAAAAGATGCATAAAAGGCTGCCATAGAGCCTTGAAGGTAAGGTAAGAAGGAGGAAAAATGAGCAGCGAGAAGATCAAGAATTAGAGAGGAGCCAGGATGTATTTTCAGAGTAGAACAAATTAAGATTTCAGGAAGAATCTATTACAAAGAACAGAGGACAGAAGGAGGAAGGACCCAAATTGGGCTCTGAGAACCTGGACAGGTTGACAACCAGACAGAAGAACATACAAGAAAACATCAAGCATAAGGTCAGCAAGTGTCCATCAAAATCCAAAGGACTAAGTTGAAAGGAATAACATCTAAGCACAATGTAATGCCTCAGTTTCCCAGGGATCATTAGCCTCAGAAGGAACACAGTTGGTCAAGCTCCAAGAGAGATTCTGAAACAGGCATGGCTCTTATTTATGGCCACTGTTGCCACATCACCCTGCATCCTACCCTCTCAACTAACACTGTAAATTAGAGAACCGCCTTTCCAGTATGTGGTCCTTCTCATTTATTACATACTTAGATAGCAGCTGGAATACTCGTCCTTCTTAGTTCCTTGGTGTAGGATGGGTTTCCCGGGACTCCAAATTGGCTAATTTTCCAAAACCAGAGTCAAAGTACCTTGGAGTTATCAGGTTCCTTCCATTTCACAGCTTTAAAGATCTTTCCCACTCCCAAACAAGAAACCCTAGTAGATAGATATGCACACATAATGAATGAATGAATGATAAAACAAACATCTCAAGTACTGTCTTCCACCAGCTGTCCCTCTATTTTCGAAGATCCTGGATACCTATAAAGGATACAAAATTGGAGATCAAACTCTTTTGCACTAAATTTCAGGGGAAATTCCCAACAGGACTTCCCTATAAAGCTACAGAAATAAATCTAAGTGTGTCCCATGGGTACGAAGAGATATAGCTAAATAGACATAAAATGTGTTTGGTTTTGGCAGGGGCGGACTTTTTCCTTTGCCAAGGATGGGCTTGCCCCTCACTTGGGGTGCTCAGTCAATGTAAACCAGCAGGACAGAAAATGGCTGATGGACTACAAATACTATGCAAAGTCTCATTTAATTTGTGATTTCTGGCCACAGAACCACACTGACCTAATGGTATGGATTTGTGACCTTTTCTCCACAGAGGTACATGTGTTCCTTATTCCTTACTCAATGAGGCTTAATTTTCCTTTTTTTGTTTTTCTTTTCCTTTTTTTGCCATTCTGTGGCATATGGAGATCCCGAGCTACAGGTGCAGCAACACCATATCCTTAACCCACCGTGCCAGGCCAGGGATCAGACTTGGGTCCCAGGGCTCCAGAGACACTGCTGATTCTGTTGTGTCACAGCAAGAACTCCGAATTTTCTCAACAAAGTATTTAAGCTCCTTGGGATTTGAATACAGACCTATAATAATTTCAGCTCCATCCTCCACCATCTCCAAGCCAACATAGCCACCTATAGGCATTCCAGCCACCATCTCTGAACCAACATGTCCTACCTTCACTCCACAGGTAACAGCTCCACTTTTCTCCCTACTCTCATTCTCTGCCAGAAAAAACTCCTTCTCTGATAGAGCTTCAATGAAGCTTCAGTGAAGTCCTCCTGCCTCTGTAAATCCCTCCACGATTTTACCAAGACCAATCCATCATTCTCTACTCTACACCTTAGCACCTTGCACTCTTGCTACCCACAGACATAAGAGCTCTCATAGCATTTGTGCCCACCTCTCCACCAAGCCTTTCCTTTCTCTTGATTACTTCCCAAATTCCTTTTTTTTTTTCTTTTTAGGGTTGCATGTGCAGTGTATAGAAGTTCCCAGGCTAGGGGTGAAATGGAGCTGTAGCTGCTGCCCTGTGCCACAGCCACAGCAATGCCAGATCTAAGCCACATCTGCAACCTGCTCCACTACTCATGGCAATGCAAGATCCTTTAACTCACTGAGTGAGGCCAGGGATAGGACCTGCACCCTCATGGAAACTAGTCATGTTCTTAATCTGCTGAGCCAGAATGGGAACTTCACTTCCCAAATTCTTATTTGGACCCACATATCCACATACCCCCAGTGCAGCATACATTGTTGAGGGTGTGCAGCTCAGGCTTAAAACAGTCATCCAAATCCCTGGCTACAATTAACGATTCAGATATAGACGCATTCCCAATCAAGACAAAGATGCAAGAGGCAAAGTGTGCTGCTCTCTTTGGAGAAAGCAGCTACTCTTCTCTTAAGAGAGTGGCTAGAAAAGGAAAAGAAGAACAAAACTTCTCGCAAACGTGAGAAGATGACAGTTTGAGAAAGATACTGACTCTATAAAGTTATGAGAAACTGAGAAAGGGTCCTTATTGGTGTCTCTGATGCAGTATATTAGAGCAAGCATGAACGCAATCAGGCTGATTGGACATGTTACATAAGAGAAAAAAAAATCTTTTATTGCTCAGGTCCAGTGGAACTGGGTTTTCTGTTAGAAGCAAGGAAAAGCACTTTAATGAATACAAATGCCAAAGCCTCACACTATTATGGTGAACATATATATGTGTGTCCCTCTCCCTCAGCAGACCATGAGATCCACGGTTTCCCAAGAGCTTCCACTGGGCAGGGGAAAGCCCTGACACCAACCTCACGCCCCTAGTGGCTAGCCCACCTTAAGCTGTCAAAGAAGGGCTCTCGGGTGGGGTATAATGGAACTGAAGTAGGTGGTCATCCCACTTGCTCTGAGGAGTTCTAAAGTGATGCAATGACTTTTCAGTTTCTCCACACATAGTCCCAACTTGTCTTTCCTTCCATCTCCTGTCTCCTGGTTGCCTGACACCTCCCTGTGCCCCACACGTCAAATCCACACAGCAACGCAAGGCCAATCATTCTCAACCTCCCAAACCAAGGTCCCCCCTGCGCCCCATTTCTCTTCCTTTCCACTTCTAATATCTTGTTCTGACCACCCTCCTGCCCATTTTGGGTGACTAACACTGTCCTCAAACCGGCCTCCTGCCTCTCTGGTCTCCAGCCTGCAGCCAGAGTGATGACTCTAAATGAACATGATAGAAGATAATATGAGAAAAAGGGTGTGTGTGTGTGTGTGTGTGTGTGTGAGAGAGAGAGAGAGAGAGAGAGAGGGAGAGGGGGAGAGACTGGGTCACTATGTTATACAGCAGAAATTGACACCAATTATACTTTAATTAAAAAAAAAATAAAATGCAGATCTGGCCATGCTGCTCCCATGATGGAAAGACCTTGCTGGACCACCTCACTGCTCTTAGGTTAACATCTAAATCCCTGATAATTCCAAGCAGCTCTTGGCGTTCTGACCCATCTCATCTTTCCAGCCTCACTTTTCTCTACCCTACTTGTCCCCACACACAACAATACTTCTGGACGCCCACCGGCACTTCTATCACAACAAGCCCTCCCCCAGGGCCATCACATATGCTCCCCTCTCTACCTGGAACAACCTTCCTCCAGTTCTTCTTCTGCACAAATTCTCCTTCCCCTTCAGAGCCCATTTCAGCTACCACCTCCTCCAAGAAAACTTCTGTCCTCCCCACTGCCACCTAGTCTGGGACTAGCCCCTCCTCATTCAGTTAAAAACAATCCCAAATTACTGCTTTCAGAGCACTTGTTATACTGCATCAGCTTCAACTATTTATATGTCTCTTGTGCCAGGCTTTCAACCAACTGCAAGCAGCCAAGTACCTTTAGGAATCATATCGTAGTCACCACTGAGTACCCAGAGCTGTGCTCAGTAACTTCTTTTAATATGAATCAACGATATCAGAGAATGAGGAAAATATTGGACAGTCAGAAACATTCCCCTTCCAACTTCATTTTCTCACTTTAAGACCTGTCAAAAATGTCATCTTTCCCAAGTTAAATTATTTTTAAAAATTCAAATTGGCACAACATTGCAAATCAACTATACTTTAATTAATATATATATATATATATATAGAAGAAGAAATTCTGCCCTGGAACTAGAGTGATCAGTTTTTTAAAAATTTATTCAGTACTCCCCGTTGTGAACCTAACTAGTATCCATGAGGATGTGGATTTGATCCCTGGCCTCACTCTGTGGGTTAAGGATCTGGTGTTGCTGTGAGCTGTGGTGTAGATCACAGACACACACAGCTTGAATCCAGCATTGCTATGGCTGTGGCGTAGGCCGGCAGCTGCAGCTCTAATTTGACCCCTAGCCTGGGAACTTGTATATGCCATGTAGGAGGCCCTAAAAAGATTTAAAAAAAATTACTCAGAATTCCACAAAAGAAAGAACCTCCCTAAAGCTGAAAAGTTATCAAACAACTCTTCCACAGCCCAATATCACCCTTCACTATGATACTTACACCACTCTGCTCTGCATGAATGTCTGCATGAATCTAATTCAAGATGAAATTCCCGGTTGCAGGGCTGGCCAGCCATTACAGAGAAAACACAGTATGAGTACATCTAAAATTTAAGCCCTGATACGGCTTTCTTTTTTTCTAGTCCCAATAGGAAAGGGAGAAGATTCCAAATCAAAAATGGGGTGAAACATTCTTAGTTCCCCTCAGTCCTGGCAGAACATGCTACATCTCCATAGGAGAGATGCTGTTGTTGCTCAGGGTCTGTGGCCCTCCACGGGGCCTGGGAAGAAACAGCTCCTCTCCAGCAGATCTTCCTGGGGGTAACAGCAGCACCCCAGGCTGTCCTAGAGGGATGGCCACTGGCGGTTCTGTTACCAGGACAACAAGAGAAGGCCTTTTCAACAAGGAAGCCTGGTATTCAGAAGCCAGGGTGCCCAGACACAAGTAAATGAATCCCCTTCAACCCCCATCCAGTCCCTTAAAAGTATTTGAGACCATTATAATCTTACTATTTCAACTTGGTGTGGTGCTACATTTGCCAGATACAATATTGAACTCCCAGTGAAAATTGAATTTCAGGTGAACAAGGATTTTTAGTGTAAGTACTTCAGTTGAATAGTGAACAATTTTAGTGTAAGTATGACCCATATAATATTTGGGATATGCTTATACTAAAACATTCAGTTTATCTGTAATTTGTACTTAAGAGGGAGTTCTATATTAGTTCCTAAAGCTGCCAAACCCCCATATATAGCATGAAAACTCAAACTACTGCCTTTTATTTTTATTTTTATTATTATTATTATTATTTTTGGCCATACCTGTTATATATGGAAGTTCCCAGGCTAGGGGTCAAATCAGAGCTGCATCTGGGGCCACAGCTACAGCTACAGCCACAGCAGTACTGGATCTGAGCCACATCTGTGATTTACATCAAGGTTTATAGCAACACTGATCCTTAACTCACTGAGCAAGGCCAGGGATCAAATCCACATCCTCACAGACACTGTGTTAGTTCTTAACCCACTGAGCCACAACAGGAACTCTTAGCCTTTTCATTTAAAGTCTACAAGCTTCAGCTAATTGAGTAGACAGTATAGTAACCAAAGAAAAAAGTTGGATGTAAAACCAGAGTCTCAAAAGGAGATTATCTCAGGGATCTTTACAAGACAATGATTCAATCAGGCTATATAGTATGGATTTATTTTCTGATTGTTGATGTGTTTGCTTCAGTGAAAGGGTCTGCATGATGGTGGGGGGGCTTTTCTCCTTTCAGCTGGGATTTGTGTGTAAGGGTCAAACAACTTGAGCTACCCACTTTCCCCAAGGGGCATCAGTGATCTCTGGAAGCTCACTCGCCTCCCTCAGACCATCAAAAGCTGGCCCAGCTCTTCCTGGGAGCTCATCCTCTCATTTCTCCTGATCCCATCCACACCCGGAGATGGATTAGTAATTCTACAAGCAAGAAAAGAAGAACTAGGTTGTGTAAGCAAAAAGACACTATGGAAATCCTCCTGGGGCTCCTCAAAAGAAAACGAGTCCAACCTTCTGCATTAGTTAGCTTGACTCATTTGCTGTTCATGGCGAGGAGACTGAATTACAGCAGCCTATAATAGTTAAATAGTAATGTTTTCCTTGGCTCATTGCTCCATGGCGAAATTTCCTCAGCAGTCACTGATGCCATCCCCAGCACCCTAAATAGCAAAAAAATGTGCCCCATTCTCTCCGCTAGTGTCTTCACAGGCTATTGGGTAAGGTGTCTCTATCAGGGTTTTCAGGTAAGTTCCCTGTCATTTGCCTTTTATTTTCTGTGCATCATCTTTAGGGGTGGGGAGTCTGAATTCAAAACTTATTTCTAAGTCAGAAAGAAGATTCAAGTCTCTTTTCTAAAGAAGAGACTCCCTCTTCCCTCTTCTTGATGTGTCATCAGCAGCTTTAAAAGCAATCCCCTTGTGTCTGTCACAGTGACTCGGAAAACTAGGCCAGTGATGATTCTGTCATTTGTTGGTTCTGTGGCGTATGTGCCCTACCATCTTCCATTTCTATGCTTCAAAATACTAAGCGGGCCGCACCGAGTCATCTTTTTATTGCAGAGTACTCTGCGTAATGGTTTTGGAACACTGGGAGGGGAACGGAGGTGCAGAGAAGAGGCACTTCTGCATAATTGCTGTTTATTTCTGTGGCAAATCACTGCTCAGGAAAACATGTATTTGAGGGACATTAAAGGTTTGGCATTTCCGTCCTTGGAACTGCCATTTGCGTGGTGACATTTGAAACTTGACCATCCTAGACTGCCTGGTTGCCAGACAGCAGCCATTTTGGCAAGAGGTAACTCCGGAGGGAAGAGAAGAGCCTGTCTTCTAAAAGGAATGAATAAATGTCTGCTCAGGCCCTTCTATCAGCCCAAACAAGCAGCTGCATTCAAAAGGTTTCTCCTATCTTGCAGAGCCAGAAAAGGTGAGCTGTTCCAAGGAAGGCCAGAAAAAAATGTACTAGAATGTGTGGGGAGAAAAAAACAAAACAAGAAAAGCAAACCCACTTATTTCTTAAAGGAGAATGACAGAGTTCAACAGTAGGATAAGGATGATGCTTTCTCTCCACAAGCAGCCCACCTCCTCTGCAGCGTCTCTCAGTGCAGAGCACACAAGGGACCCATGAGCTCCACCCAGTCCGTGGTTACTGTCCCTTTCAGTCAAGACCTCGTATGGCATGCACCCTGTTCTCTTTACATTATGTAAGGAAAGAGGTTAAGTGGAATTCCTTAATTTCTTCCTTGTCTCTCACTCCCATACCTCTGCTGTCTTTCTCATGAATCTGCTTCCTTTTCTTGAAAAGGAAGGAATCTGCTTTCCTTTTCTTGAACCCCCTCCAAAAAAAATATATATATATTGAAAAAGAGAGACAAGATAGAGTCATCAAGGGAAGAAAAGTAGGTGGTGAGATGGGATGGTGGAGGTCCTGAACAAAGTCTACGAAGGCCGTCTTACATGGGTTTTCACTCCATAAGTGGCTGGGAAATGGAGTTCCTGTTGTGACTCATTGGGTTAAGAACCCAACTAGTATCCATGGGGATGCAGGTTTCACCCCTGGCCTCGCTCAGTGGGTTAAGGATCTGGCATTACTGGGAACTATGTTGCAGGTTGCAGACATGGCTCAGATCAAGCATGGCTGTGGCTGTGGTGTAGGCCAACAGCTACAGCTCTGATTCGACCCCTAGCCTGAGAACTTCCATATGCACAGGTGCAGCCCTAAAAAGAAAAAAAAAAAAGAAGCTGGATGAAATTAAAACATTCCCTCTCCTACAAGAATAATAATAACCATAGACAGTAATATAAACCTTACATTATTCTAAGTACTTCACACATGTTAGCTCACTCAATCTTCACACACTCTGTGAGGTACATGCTAATATTATTCTTTTTAGCAGATAAGGAAATAGGCCAGAGAGGATAAATAACCCGCCCAGCATCATACAGTATGTAAGCTGCAGAAGCACCAGGACGTGAACCTGGCAGTCTCACTCTGCTCTCTCTGGGCTCTCTCCATAAGTTGGAAGTGTTCATTTCTACCTGTACTGTCCCCCACTCTCTGTTACACCTCATATTTCTTCTGTCCTGTGGTAGAAATAAAGAGAGATTGTTTTAGTGTATCACAGATTGCAGTGGATGTTTTCAGTGTCCAGAAACAAGGTCTGCAACAACAGAAGACAGAAAGTGTGCCAGCTTCAATCTGCAAAGTAAGGTCATTCCCAGAGGCACCTGTATCAGTTGCTCAGGGTTCAATCAGAGAAGCACTAGAAAGTATGAGTAAGATTGAACCCTGCCTGACTGACAGAAGTAGGCTGGGAGAGTGTACCTGTGCTCTGTCACAGGGACTTGACTTACACAATTGTGGGGGCTGTTTCAGCACTGTCTGCAAAGCCACTGTCCTTGGAAGCAGCACTGAGGAATGACACTGTCAGGAAAGGCTTTGGGAAGGGAAGAGAGAAGGTGGGGGAGATCCAGGGTAAGCTGGAACCCCAGAAGGATGATACAAAGCCCCTGAGAGTTCTTATAAACACTGACCTTGATGGGCTGAGTGTCCTGAAGAAGAGGGGAGCCCAAATAATAAAGCTAAACATGCCGACCTGGTCCTGGAGCTCGAGGAGCTGAAAGAGGGTCTCGGGGAAGGGGAGCAGTGACAAGCCACTCCCAGCAAGGTAAACCTGCAGAAACGACATTGCTTCGCTTCTGCTCTCCAGGTCCCCCACAAGGACATCTCATCTGTATGTGTCTGGCCATACACAGGAAAGGAGTTCTGGGAAATGTGGCCCAGCTTTGAGTTATGGACACATTACAAAGCCCCTGTGGGACCAAACTAAAATGGCACCCACCTTAGCCTTAGTGCAATCAGCTTATCTGACCAGCTTTGCCACTTGGTAAGTGTGGCAGGCAGAAAAGAGGAATGGCTAAGACATGGAATCTGCAGCCAAACAGATATGAATTTGAACCCTAGCCCCAGCTTCTTGCCACATGAGTGCTTTAATTTCCACATTTATAAAAGAGGAATAATAAAGCAATCATCATCAAACACAGTAAAGATTAAGTGAGATATACAGCACTAGTTTCTATGTCTAGCACCTAATATTCAGTAATATTTAAATATAATATCAGGGTTCCCACCATGGCTAAGCAATTAGGTATCCAACTAGTATCCATGCCATGACGATGCAGGTTCTATCCCTGGCCTCGTTCAGTGGGTTAAGGATCCATCATTGCCTTGAGCTGAGGTGTAGGTCACAGAAGCAGCTTGTATCCTGAGGTGTTACGGCTGTGGCGTAGGCTGGCAGCTGCAGTTCCAATTAGACCCCTAGCCTGAGAACTTCCATATGCTGCAGGTGTGGCCTTAAAAATAAAAAAAATAAATGTAATATAAAGTAACATATTATATACAATCATAAATATATAGTAATAAAGCTAATGATAGCTTTTATTAATACTTTCTAATTTTGCAATAAATTATACAATAACTAAATTAACTGAAGAAGAATTTTTTTCAGCCAGTGTTCTTCATGCACTTATGAGGTCTCGGAATTTAGCATCCCCATATATTCAGTGTTTTCACATAAAATATGCTAATTTAAATTTTTAAATATTCTTTGCTAAAATGTAATTAGGGAATACCTGGAGTACTTCTGTGTTTATTGTTAAGGCTCTTTGTCTAAAGATGCTCATTTTAAGCCAGGAGAAATTAGTGACAGAGAAACAAATACAGATACTTGAGATCCCTATTACTGACTAAGTTCATGGCCTGCAAGCACTGTTTATTTTCTACGAGTTACAGAAACCCTCACAGTCAGAACATCTATTAACCACCAAAGTGGTTTAATTCAACCCTGCTCTGAAGAACCAGGCTTCTCCAGACCATCCTTGCTACATTGGGAACTTAGCAATATCGAGTCATGAGAAATTGACTCCACCTGGAAGCAGACCAGTTCACATAGAAACAACTCAAATTTTTAAAATATTAATCTTAAATATAGCTGGATTTTGCCTCTTTGCAACTTAAAGCTATTAGTCATTGTTCTGCACCCATTAGGCAAACAGAGTAAGAATAGCTCATTGGTCTTTAGTCTTTGGGAATCTGGCTAATTCTAAGGACCTGCTTCACCCCAAAGTGTAAATGCTCCCATATAAACTCTACCCATAGCCGCAGGAACGCCTCAGATCTACTCTAAATCCTGTTACCAAGCTTCCACGTGACCTCTCCTCCTTTATTCAAAGGCAACTGTCAAGTTCCTCCTGAGCCTTCCTTGGTGTAGAGTTCCACCAACTGTTTCGGGGGCATAATTTTAAGACCACTTACTACCATGGGTCTGTTTCTATGAATCAGCTCATCTTTCCAAAGTTTCTCTTGATGGGTTGCACTGAGAAGTAAACACAACACTACTGTAGAAAACTGGGAAGTTCAAAGCATGGTGAAATCATCACTTCTTGGGCCTCTCATGTTCTGATTTAATACGGCCTGACATTGCATGAGCTCCTTGGCAGTCACATTGCAGTGCTACTTCCACTTCTATTAAAGGAAGTCTCACTTTTCTATTTTGTAAACTAAGATAGCTGGAGTAGAGGACTTTTTAGGTCCTTCCAGCTCTAAACTCTGTGAGTCTACTAGAAAGGACTACCTGAAGGTGATAAGCTCATCACCCAAATTCTTGGATGTGGTACCACATCCAAATTCTTGGATGTGGTACCACATCCAAGAGGAGAGCATCTCTTGGTGCTGCTTAGGTCCCACACCTGCTACCCTGGTGACCGGGGGACAAGGAAAGGGAAAATGTGAGTCTCTCAGCTTTCTTGCTGGGGGACAGGGTTCTGCATTTCGAGTCGATGGTGGATTCTCCCCCCAGTGCGGGGGACTGTAAGATCGATAGCCAAAGTCTTTGGCCATAGTTATAATGAGAATAAGTATAAAACAGAAAGATTTGTGATATTTACTAAAATGCCAATTAACAGGAAAAAGGTTTTTCCTATAT
Organism: Catagonus wagneri; assembly: GCA_004024745.2. Taxonomy (NCBI): domain Eukaryota; kingdom Metazoa; phylum Chordata; class Mammalia; order Artiodactyla; family Tayassuidae; genus Catagonus; species Catagonus wagneri. The sequence goes on from PVHT020000021.1 coordinate 1,653,539, forward strand.
CACCTTTGCAGTGCATTTTCAGGTTAATAAACAGCTTGTGTAAACACTAATTCCAACTATTTTGCTTAAATATTACTTCTGTAGCTTTATTGCACTATCATAATTAATGCTGAGCAAAGAAACACCGTACCAACCTACCAGTCTCTCAGAAATGAGGAGTTCCCAATCATTACCAAGTTCATCATTTAGCACCTATGCATGTATATGAAGCATACAAATTTGTTGGCTCTAGTTCAGCTGCTGTTCGACAGCTGAACTGCACTAATTTAAACAGCTTGAGGCCGGATATGCTGTAAAGGGCCGATTGATCTAGATTAGTCATCACACACTGATAGCCACGATCCTTTTTTGCAAAATGCACAGCACATTCCAATCCTAGGAAGCCTCAGCATTATGAATTCCTTTCACTTGGTTGAGTGTTTCATTTGCCTAATATAAAATTCATTGAGGCAGGAGGCAGCAGTGGGAGCTGCTGGGAGTCCAAGCCCAGTACACAACAATCCCACTATACTAAGACTAATGGCAAAGAGGGCACCCCAGAATAACCCCCTTACATGTTTGGCATAGCAGTAGGCTTTCTGCAAATGTGAAGCACATATATGAGGTTTACAATGGTTTGGGATAAATTTGCAAAATCTGACCACGAGAGATCAGAACTATTTCCACTGTGGTTCTGTAACTGCTTAGCAAAAATGCTTCAGAATGCTCAGCAGGGAAAGGAAATGTGATAATTGTGGGAAGATTGGACATTATATTAGCGCAAGCTCTTTGGCACAAAAGGAGAGTGCCTGTGAAATGCTGGTTTCAAGTCGCCTAACACTGAATTTCTACCACGTTGCTGTGAGGAGGCAAAATGTGGGAGGCAATAGCCAATAATGCTTGAATCTGGATCACTAACTGGGCAATGACCTGAGGGTCCTGCAGCAAGTCTAGGGGAGAGGCAGATGGGCAAAGGGAGGGCTCTAAGTTGACAATAAATTGTGGAGTTTTAACTTCCAACTGCTAGCTCTAAAGCACATTTCAGCTCATGAAGGCAAAAATAAGGCCTATTAAAAAAAAAAAAAAAGCTCATGTCATCCAAATTCACAAGAGATTAGTTTTTGTGAGAAATACAATATAATAGTTTTCTGAGAAAAACAGAAGCAATTTTGGAAAACCAAAATGAGATGAGGTTTCTTGATAAGTATGTTGTCTTGGAGCTGGTAAGACTTTAATAGGATTGATCTCACTTGCTCCCCTGGACCCATATATCCTCTTTCTAGCATTAAAAAAATAATTTCTGAGAATTCCTGTTGTGGTTTAGCGGAAATGACCCCAACTAATATCCATGAGGATGCAGGAATTCCAAATATTCCTGTGAGACTATAAAACTTTTGTTCTTTATTCTTGACACTCTACCCCACTGGGTAATTGTTTTCAAGCACTTTCATTGGCAAATATTTTTTCACTGACGCATTAGTCAGAATAGGCTCAGCTACGCAGCAAGTAACAAATAATATTAGTGTTAGTAACAAATAATACTTGAAATCTTTACTGGCTTGACAGGTCAGAGGCCAATGTGGGTCACATAGTTATCCCCAAAACCTCTTCTCCGAGCAGTTGTTTAAGGACCCATACAGCTACCATCTTACATGAACGCCACCTAGAATCCTCAGTTTCCAAAATCTCTGTGGTACACTGTCCAAGAGGAGATCATGACCCTGATGATGCCTGGTCCCATGCCCTTTGTCCTGGTGACTAGAGAGCATGGAAAGGCAAACTATGACTTTCAGCCTTCTAGGTGGGAGACAGAGTTCTGCATCTCAACATGATAGTAGATTCTCCCCAAAAGGGGAATCTGAAGATAGACAGTCAAAAATATTACAAAATGTTCATATCTACCATGTGCAGCCCATTAGACTAGGAGTTGAACAGAATACAAAATAAATCATGCATGACTGCAATTGTGAGAGAAAATGATATTTTAATGGTCCAAGAGATGGAAGTACAGAATCAGCTATAATTTCAGAGATAACATACAGAAGTAAAACAGTGGAGAAAAAGTATAACAAGTATCGTTTACTGAACTAGCCAGTCTCAAAATTTCAACTGGTGCATTCCAAATTCCCAAGTGATGAGGTCAAGTAATTCTCACTCAGAAATGGGAAATAAAAAATCTAAAGAGAGAAAATTTTTCTCATTATAAAATCTGAAGGCAACTTTTTTTTCTCTTAAACAATATTTTTCAACTGTTCTCTTAACATCACTGAAAACTCCATTCTCTCATGTGGAAAATTATTATAGTATATATAACTAATTTTCTTGGGTGATGCCTGCTACAGTAGCAGGCACTAAAGTAAACAGTATTTCTCCTTTTCTTGACCTTTGGTCATTCTTTAGTGCACTCAGGAAAGGAAATAGTGGCTGTACCTGCCACAGATTGGTTTCCTGGACTCATTCTCTGACTTCAGACTCATTGTCAGAACTTACACTGTTATATATCACATTCACTTTCCTATGGTCTGGCTAAGTAGTTGGCCTGGTAATTCAATTAAATATATTTACTATTGTTTAATTGATAATTCATCAGTATATTATTCCTCCAAAGTAAAATACATATTAATTTGGTCCTTGATGTCTCAAGTCAATGTTATGAATAAACAGTAAGATTTTTAGACATTGTCAGCCCCAGAGGGCAATTATATCCATGTCAAAGATGCTCAACCCCAGCATTACTGACATTTGAGGCCAGATAATTCTTTGTTGCAGGAGTCTGTCCTGAGAACTACCAGACGCATTCCTGGCTTCTACACACCAGAAGTCAGTAGCAGCTTCTCCCCTGCTCCTGAGCTATGACCACCAAAAATGTCCTCTGGTGAAAAGAGAACAAACTCACCTACATGTCTTCCCGCCCTAGTTAAGAATCACTGATCTATATAGAGGAATCTTTTCATTCTCTTTAGGGTAAATACTGGCATTGCCTTCCAAAAGCCATTATACATTCTGCCCTTGATGACGGATCCCGATTCCACTGAGCCACCTACCTTCCGGTCACAATGCTGACCTTATTCCAAAATCAAGTCAACCCTCAAAGTCTAACCCAGCCACATAAATTCCAAAGCCTTTACCAAAAGTGGTTTAGGAACAGTTATGTGACTCAACTCTGGCAAATAAAACCTAAAGAAGAGACTGTTGCAGGGTATTTGCCACAGGTTTTATGCCATCAAAAACACTCCAAGAGAGACCAGACCCCTTTTTCCATAGGATATCATTGAGCCTGCCTATGATTATTAGAAGCACTAAAATCATGAACATATTGGCTAGCATAGGAACAAAGGCAACAAGCTAAGAGGAGAGAACCTAGTTCTTTGATGTAGTTGAGACATGACGTGAACTGATTCTGGAGCTACTCTACCTCCAGGCCTCTTGTAAAGAGCATTAATACTCTGCCCTTTTGTTTAAGCCAGTTCCGTCAGGGTTTCTTATTAATCAGAGCTAAGCATCCTGTCCAACAAAGTCCATATATCACCTCAATAGAGCTGGCATCAACTCCAGCCCATAGGGCCTCATTGACCAAATCTGCTTCCACTCAATCAAAAAGAACAGGTTGTACTGAAAAACAGGCAATGCAGTGTCTCTTCCTCAATGAATCCCAGTAAAAAACATTTCTCCAGGGCTGTTTTTGTTCTCCCGCACACACCGAATAAACCTACATTATAATAAAACAGAAATGTACTAAATGTGACAAATGTGCACACTCTGAGGGTTCCAGGAGTTAAGAAATGTAAATATCAGATCAGAACTACATTAGGGCTACTCCACAAATCCACAGAAAAGGACTGCCTGTTAATTTAGTAGATATATATTGAATACTTATTTCATGAAAGATCCTATGTGTGTGTTAGGGAGGATGGACAGATTTGATCAAAAGTCAACCTGACTTCAGGCTGCTTATGGCAATGAGAAGGTATGTGCAGAAATTACAATATTACCAAGGTGTTGAGTATTAGGGATAGGAGTGCTGCAGCTAGAAATACTGTGGGCATCAAGATGAGGATGGTGTGGCTTGCAGTCTCTGGTAATCAAAGAAATACTCTTTACAGACAAGTAACATTTTAACTGAGTCTTGAAGGATGGGTACTATTTGTTTAGACTGGGGAGTGACGTGGTTTGAGAGGCAGGACACTGAGCACTGGGATGTAGGAGGAACAGCAAGCATTTTAGCTTGGCTGGAACACTGACTATGAGGGGAGTTTGCAATGGCCACAAAGGAGACTCTGATTGAGGCCAGATCATGAATGGCCCGGTAAGGAAAGCTAAAACCAAGAGGAAAAGAGGCAAAACAAAAAGTAAAGAGGACAAAGATCCTCTTACAAATTAAGGGATGTGTTTATTCCCTTCTTCTCAAAGGAAACATGAGGCTAAGAAAGCAGAGCATACTTTGATTTAGGTAAAATAATGTTAATCTAATTATCTCTGATTACCTTGCCCATAAAAGAGGTTAAGATGAGCAATTCACTAAATATTCAATGGCCTCTCTCACCATTTTGGGCATTACAGAGTTGAAAAGTGAACAAGCTAAAAACAAGAACAGGCTGTAAGCAGCTTAGATTTAACACTTCTAAAACTGTTACCCTTTCTTTCTACCCTAATAAGATCCTGATGCACAGCCTATGTCCTGCAAGGCTTATCCAAGTTTTCAACCCTCAAGTAAATATAGATAGTGTTAGCTTTTTAAATAAAGATGATTTGGTTTCTAGTCATATTCCCAAGTTGATTCAGTAATTCAACATAGAGTCTGTTCTCAAATTATAGCATAAATCATTTACTATATAGTAGGTGGTTTAATGATTTCACAGAAAATGTAAAATCAATTTCAATGCAAATGTAACTTCAATAGAAATCACCACTTCCCCCACTTATCAACGGTGTGACTTTGGAGATATTACCTAACCTTTCCTAGTCTATTTTCTCACTGAAAAAAAAAAAATGAAATAACCATATCTGCCACTGAGTGTTGGTGACAGCATTTAATAAGATGATGTTCCTAAATCACCAAAGCAAATTTGGGTACATGTTATGTGCTCAGCCAAAGCCGTGCAGGGGTGCAAGGGATGGGCTGTCATTCAATCCATCTCAGGAACAGAAAGTCACTCAAAGTAAAATCAGGAAACGGAGCCTTTATGAAAGGATGTATGAACATCTCATAGGAGTTAGGAGAAGAAATTACAGCAGGACTTCACAAGAGACTAACTAGGAAAGTCAGAGCTGACTGAATGATCCCTTTCAGACCATGCTATTTCTGGTCCATATGTCTATAGCTGCTGGGCTCCTCATGTTCTGCAGACTGGGCTCTCCCATGTTCACTGAGCACATGGCAGAAATGGCCAGCCCAGGCCCAGCTTTACATCACCTTATATTCAAATACTCAACAAAGCTTGCAACTTTGTGCCTGTGGGGCAGGACAGTGGGTAGAACAGAGTCAGGTGGGTCCAACCTAGGTCCAGTTTCAATTCATCATCTAATTCACTGGGCTTACCCTCCTGGCCCTACCCTCCTGGCCCCATGCCCACTCAGTTCTGAGGAAGGGGTCCTCTAGAAAGAAAGTCTGGCAATGGGAAGGAAGGAATTGCCATGTCTACTACAATCAACAAAAAGAAAAGCCATAACTTTAATAACCTCCTCATTCAGAGTTCCCTAGCGGCCTCATGGGTTAAGGATTCATCATTATCATGGCTGCTGCACAGGTGGGATCCCTTGCCCAGGAATTTCCACACAGCCATGGGCACCGCAGCCAAAATCAAAAACAAAGACACAATTGTAATATCTTCCCCATCCAACAAAGGAAACAGTAGACTGCAGTATCCCTAGAAGAATCCTATTTAGAGTTAGAGGAGCTCAGAGTTTCCACCATGGCCCCTGCCAAGTGAGTAGCTCCCACCCCAGCACCTCTCCTCCCTGCTCTAATATATTCAGATCTCTTCCATTATGGCTGTGCGCGTATTTCAGTTTGGCATCTCCCTCTGTCATGAAGCGGAGGTGATCATATTTCAGGAGGTGCTAGTTCCTGCGTGTGGAGTTGCCTCTGTGTTATAATTGCTTTCCGCCATGCAGCTGCCGCACATGAGCTAATCTACATGCTGTCTGGCTTCGTTTACAGCAAGCCGGCCTCACACTGAGTGGAGAAAGAGGCTGGCTCTGCCGGCAAATCTTGCTTCCTGAGGCATATCATTTCTTTGGGCCATTTGCGGTCTGATAATGACCATGTCATGATTGTGCAGGGATAGCTCCAAATGCCCCAACACACTTGATGGATCTTAGCATAAATTGGCCATTTATCAACGTGTTGGACCTTTAGAATTTCCATATTCGAGCTGTTATGCCATAACACTGATTAATTTTTCCATGCTCAGTGTAACCTTCACATCCTGTGTTATGGGGAGGTCACAGTTACCCGCATGACTTCATTAGATGATGTGCTTGGGAGGGCAAAGTGCTGGATACTCTTCAATAGCAGGGGTGATCTCCTGGTTTTCTGGTCATCTCCCAAGTTTCTTTAAAGGAGAGCACACAAGGACTTCTGTAGATAAAACTCTAGTCTGGTAGAAAACAGAAAGTCCCTTTGAAAATACTAACAGAATACAGCATACAGACTTTCAAATCAGGGAGAAGAAAAAAAAGAAAGGAAAAGCCATCATATTCAAGTATGTCTTGTCTTGTTCCCAGTGTAATGAATCTGAACTGATTAGAAATTCATTTCTAATGTACTTACGATTAATGTCCTCCACTGTCATATTCACTAAATCAGCAGATATTTATTAAGCACCTACTATGATCTGCCCTGTTGGTAGCACTGGGAATACAGAAGTCAAAGTGCTACTAGAACACTTCAGAGCTCTTTCAGGCTTTTCAATCCTTGCAAATCACCCCTCAACCTAAATGCTTATATCTGTATGCAAATGATTCAGGGTTTTGACCCATCTCTCTCATCCAGCCCTGAACCTTGCCCCAAAGCCCACACCCACATCCCCTTCACTAACAGATGTCAGTCTTGAAGTCTTGCAAGCATCAGAAATCCACATAAAGAGGAAACCAAGATCAAAGAGTGGACACTATGAGAATCAAGCACTGGTTTTATAGAGGAAAAGTTATTTGAGAGGTAAGACTGCCCAATAATAGAAGGGTTGTTCCAGGAAGTGGTGAGGACCTTTCTCTAGCTATATTCTAACATTTTTTTCAGGGATGTTGTAGAGTGCATCCTGACATTCATTACAAAGATATCAATCTCCATAGCCCTTTCTAACTCTAAGATTCTACTGGTTCTACAGCCATATCTGTCAACATTCTCCACTCTGCCACTCAAAGAAAAAAAAAAAAAAAACTTAGAACTGTTCCAAATACCTCAAGATTAAGCAAATGCTAAAGTATGCGTCTTCCTCCACGAATATCTTTTCCATTGTTCTTTTCCTTCCTAGATTCTAGGACCCCATCTTCCCTCCTTGCTGGTCCTGCTCTCACAGGCCTTATCTTCAGTAGACCCTAGACTTCGCACCCACATGGCTGCTAGTAGCCATCTTTTACTGCACACCACTCTCTAATTTGGAATTTTCCTGTGCCCCCCCCTTACACTGCATGTTCATTTTTCCATGGAGAGTTATTGCTCCAAGGGATCTATATTAGTTTCCTATTGCTACTGTAACAAATCACCCAACATCTAGCAGCTTAAAAGCCACACAAGTTCATTTCCTTATGAGTCTGGAGGTCAGAAGCCCCAGATGGATCTCATGGGCTAAAATGAAGGCATTGGCAGGGCTGCCTTCCTTCTTAAAAGCTCAAGAAGAGAAATCACTTCTTTGCTTTTTCCAGCTTCTGGAGGCTGCCCACACTCCTTGGCTCATGGCCTCCATCCATCTTCAGAGGCACCAATGGCAGGCTGAGGCCTTTTCACACTGCATCACTCCAACCTTGCCTCCATGGTTACCTCTCCCTCCCTCTTTCATCTTTTAAGGACCCTTGTGATTATAATAGGCTCAGCCCTCATTCTTCTGACAGTAGGACCTCAGAGGGGATTAGTGAAGAAAGAGGGACAAGGAGATGCAGGCGCTAGCTTGCTCCAAGGCCCCAGAGCACAATCAAAACTAGAAGTCCTGTACCCCACCTTCCAGCCCACTGATCTAAAATACCACCCTCTTATCTGCAGCATAGTACAATTTAAAAAGAATCATGGCTAAAAGCAATATTATTAAAAAAAATCTCCTCCAAAAATCGAATTTTCAAAATTTGCTAACTTCTTCCAGGATCTAACCGTTCTGATTTTTTTCTTTGTAGCAAGCAGTAATTCCCTGCTTGCCTAAAAGAGTTAATATCTGCTTTTACATGCACTTGATTTGTGGAAAGAATTCTCATTTCACACCATAAAGGAGGTTGAAAGAGGTCATATTCATTTACTTTATAAAGGAATTTTCCAAATCAAATAAAGTGCTTCATTTTATTTCACTTAGGATTGTGATTAAGATCGGGGTGGCAGTTATAATTCCCCTTTGTTTTCTTAAGTGGCTGATCCATCCTTCTGGGATCACAAGTAGGAAATGTGAAGTGAGTGTCCAGTCTGCCTGGGAGCCACCTGGGCTGAAGTTTCTAACAGTAGGTGATGTTCCATAGATGTATGTTGTATTGAGGATGAGCAAAGAAATGCCTAATTATCTACCTCATTAGAGCCTGAGTCCAGCTTTCCACGAAACAGAAACCAGCAACCAAAAATTCTCCTGAACGGCTCTCCTACAGAGACTATTTCCTTTAAGGACCCACAGCTTTCATGCCCTCCAAGTATCCACTTGTCGTCTTATGAAAGTCAGTACTTTAACTCTTAGTCTACACAACTTGAAAATGCAAACCTTTTCCCTGTTACAAGCAGCCAGGAAGAAAACTTCAAAAAGGAGACTTTTCAACACTCTCTACCAAAGGCGGGATTTGCTACGGTGATGAAATGGTCCAGAACCTCTGATTGACAGCTCCCCCACAGAGCAGCAATTTGGGATTATTCCCATAGCATCTTGCCTCCTCAACCGCTTGAGAGTTAAACAATACTTAGCAGAACATGGCTTACAGTATGTTAAAGTCAACAGTAAAACAGGTGCCAGAGCCTGGTAAGAAAACGGAAAAAAAAAAAAAAAATTAAATCAGTCATGAAGCCAGTAATAGAAAGGGAATGGAATTCAACAAGGGCAATGGAAAGGCAGTGCATCCCGTGTTAGAATTTGAACAGAAATGCCAAGGATGCCAAGGTTCTGAAGCAGAAAGGAGCCAGAAGCTCTTCAGGAGGAGGCCAAGCTGCCCTGCCTTTCCACTGACCACCAGGAGGAGCCTTATACATCTCCTAGAGTCCTTTTCACCTCGCCCTTCTGGGCTTCCTGTAGCCTGAGCAGCAGTGAAGCATTTGGCCGCCCACACTAATAACACTGGGTGCAGCTTTGCATGCCGCAGACTCGGGGCTCCTCTCCAAAGCAGAGCCCCTACCAGATGGACCCCTGCATCTCGCCCCTTGCAGCCTGCTGATAGTCTGCACCTTGTCTGTAATTGCTGCTCGAACATGCACTTTACTTTCTCTCGGTGATGGTTTTGGCACCCTCACAGGGCTCTACCCAAAAAGGCACTGAACGATGGCATGTGATTGTTTTGAAATGTTCCCAACAGGAAGCCCTTCTCAGACAGCTCTCCGGCCCCCAGGCTGCAGAGCTTGGACGGATTAATGGAGTTCAGCCATAGTTTACAGTTTATCATCAACCAAGTGTTGCTCTCCCTGCCTGTCCGCCCCTCTCGGCGTCTACAGAAAAATAAAGGAAAAGGGGAGAAAAAAAAAAGGAAAAGGAAAGAAAAACGGCAGCCCCAGAACATTCATTGTTTAACAATCTGAACAGGGGAAGGGGGTTGGGGGGAATGCCCTTGATGACTGTGAAACTGACAGGGCTCCCCAAATTGGCTCTGGGCTTTCCGTCTGTCATGCTGAGCCCTCTCCCCTCCCTCCCCCAAACCTCTCCCCCATTTATAATCATCATTCAAAGTGGTGAAAGGCCTAATTGCCCCGAGCAGTGTGGTCAATCTTCCTGGAGACTTAGCTGCCTGCTTTTATCTGGCAGCCTGGGAGAGAACTCAGCGCTTCCCTCCAGGCAATCTATATGGTCTAGCAGTTCACTGCAGAAAGTGGTGCCTTATCGATTTCTGCCATAGCGTCCATGGCTGACTCAAGGATCAGAGCCTCTGACAATGACTAACAAGTTTAAACCATTAGTCCCATTTGTAACTACTCAGCGAAAGGCTTGTCAGTCACAGTGTACCATATACTGCAGCTTTTAGCAGATTTCTAATCCCATTCATTTTGCCCACAATGACCCCTGTAAATAATGGGGGTTATCGGAAAACTATTTTTCCCTTCAAAAGCGGCGCCTTTTTCTTCTTCCTCTTTTTGGAAATAAAAGCCATTTCAGTTGTGATGTTTCAAAACAGTGATGCAGGCAATGATCTGTACCCCTCCCCGGAGAAAACCTGTACCCTACTGTGCAAGATATTATGTCTGATCCTGAAAAAAGGGCTCAGAGAGTCAGGTGGCAGGTAATGAATCATCGCGTATAGATCCACGCTGTCCTACTCTTCCAGACGTTTGTCTTAACACTTTTTTTCCCCCTTCCTCTTTGATATGAAAAGAACTAACTTCACTGGAAGAAACTTCTCTCTTTCTGGGTATCTGATCACCCCACAGTTAGTTCAGCTAAAGCCCTGTTACTCAAAATGTGGTCCCTAGACCAGTAGCATCACCCAAGATCTTGGTAGAAATGCAGTTGATAGTGTCACACTAGACCTACTGAATCAGAATCTGCATTTTGACCAGTTCACAGGTAACTCCTATGCACTGGCTTAAACCAGCTATTTTTTTTTCTCTGTCATGTTTTCATACCAAATAAAACCTTATACCAAATGAAGCCAAAATGACCATGTCTAGTACACAGGTTGGAATATTTTTAAGGAAAAAAAATTGTTTCAGTGATTTTCTCCTTGTAGATCTGACAATTGAAAGTTTTCTGTCTTCATATCTGCAGTACCTCAATCAGTACCTTGTATACCATAAGCACAAGATGAAAAGTTGTTTTGCAAGAATAAACAAATGAATGACAGGAATGTGATGCATATGTCACTGATATAAGGAGCCAGGTAGTCTCGACATAAAATGATAACAAATGGGAAAGCTGGCTCATAAGACTCAGCAGGGAATGAGCTTCTCTATGTGTTTTTCACTGCCTTAACTACATGCTCTCACCATCAAGTTGATCCAGGCCTCAGGATGGTTCTCAGAAAAAAACAATGCAGCAGGCAGGGCGTTTCCTAGGGCATCTTCTTATTTCCATGTCTAGCTCTACTTCTGCTACTTATTCTCCCTTCTCTCCCCATCAACCACTGATCATCAACTTTCATTTCCTAAAACCCTGTACCCAACCACCAAAGTTTCTGAAAACCAGCTCATATTAACATAAAAGTGATTGCTAATAAGGACTTAATATTTTGAGAGTTATTTCGTGACATCACCAAAGTCATGCCACCCTAGGCAGTCAGTTTAATCTAAGGGTCAGATCAGCTCTGTCGCTGCCAAATTAATACTACAAAAGTGCAAATGTTCCTACAGGACACTCATGGAATAGATTTCTTTATGTAGCTGCTGCTTGTCTAAGTCTGATCCCTTGCGCTTTCCAGAGAATGTTTTCTGATCACGTGGCCATCCTTGTCTAAACACTTAAACACACATAGGTCTTTATGTGTTTAGACACTGGTCATTAAAAAAAAAAAAAAAAAAAAAGGTGTGTGGAAAAGCTCTGCCTGCATCTTATTTCAAAAAATGAAAAGCATAAGTTTCAATTTAGGGCTAGTTTGATATGAAGGTTAAAGGCCACTGCCATCTCAAACAAAGAGAATCTTCACACCACGATTTTCTTCCCCCAGTTTAAGACAAGAACTTGGAAAGTAAAATTATCTTCTTCCAGAGATTACCTTTGCAAACTATAATTTCTGGAGCTTTCATCCACGGACTGCCATGTTGTGACTACTTAATTGCTGCCTGAAATGTAGAAAACTGACTTTGTGTTTTCGTTTTAAGGTAATCCTTTGACATATTTAATGGTTACATAAATTGGTTGTTTTGTGTGTTGCTAGTAGGGGCCAGCAGGAAATTATTTCACTTGGGGGGCAGATGGTGCTGGTGACTAAACAGAAAAGACTGGGTGGATGGCAGGGTGGGTGTAGACACGTACACACACAAGCACAGAAACTGAGGATGCAGCAATTCTTTGGTGTCTGAAATCTCAGCCTGAATTTGTATATCTTAAAGAAATTATTCATAGATTTCCCACACACAAGTTAAAAAGTGCCTGTAGGGCGGGGATATTCTCCTCCCCCAACCCACCCACTAAGAGTTTTAATGTGTAATTGAAGAGCATGTAAAATAAATGGAAATGTCATTTGGCTTGTAACAAAAGACCTAAATCATAATGGATTATTGAGCGGCATCTTGTGGTCAAAGATGAACATGACACTTATAGAAAGAGCCTGGCTTCCCAGCAGGCCACTCCAAAGTATGTTACATTGCCTCACATCTGGCTTTTGATCATGCTAATGGGAGGCTGTGCAAGGTTGTCAGTGCACCCTTATCATCATGCCACCTTAAAATAATTCTGTGAATGAGCCCATTAACTTAAAATTAATCATCATGCATTAATGTACATGCATCCATGTAGGTAAATTTAATCAGTGTTCTTTCTCTTTCATAATATATTGATAACAGAGCACTAAAAAGGACCTACAAGATATAAAGTTACATGAGCAGTGTTTATAATCTAAGCCAATTCAGCAGAATTTGAAAATCATTGCTTCCTTATGAGATAAAATATGAACCCAATAAGTCATTCTCTAAATGAAATCCATTTTCCCTTTGTTACTCAAAATCATAAGGAAAGGAAGAAACTGTCCTTTCCTGGCACCTGACTCTTTCTGTGTCTCATATATGGATTTGGTCAGTATATGAAATAATAAGTTAATGAACCTTTATAAATAGAGAATCCAGACACAACAGTGGCATAGCCAATAGACTGTTTCTATAAGACCGCAAAACAGCTAGCTGTCAATTCAATTTTCAAAAATCAACATTTTTAAATGATGCAGATTTCATCAAACTTCCCCTTCCGGGCATCATTTAGTAACCATGAATAAATAAACCAAACCAAAAAAATTTCAGAAAGGCAACATTTAGCTGTCAAGTGAAAAAGAAATGATACTGGCTTATTTGCATTTATTTTAGTGGAGAAAATAAACCAGCTCCCAAAAAAAGTACTGGACAAATTCAGCAATTCTACTACATTTTAAATCAGTTCTGGTTTAAAATATTAATGTGTGGCTCACAAATCTTAGCATATGCTGGAGAAGCATACATTGTCTTTCACAAACTATGATCCTTAAATGAATGCTTATATCTATGAATTCCTTAGAGGACTTCCATGTCTAATGCTGCATATTATTTTAACTATGTAAGCTCTGACATTAAATGCTACTGAAAAATAAAAGACACCTGTTGAAATAAATTGGCCATGTGGATCAAACAAGGTACCACAAGGATAAAGGAAACATTCAAGTATTTCAAGCAGAAGCAGTTTAATGCAGGGAACTGGTTACACTGAGAACAGAAGAGCTGAGAAACTCAATGGCAAAGGGCAGATGAGTAAGAGAGTTCCTGTTTGTGGCTCAGCAGAAATGAAGCTGACTAGTATCCATGAGGACATGGGTTCGATCCCTGACCTTGCTCAGTGAGTTAAGGATCTGGCATTGCAATGAGCTGTGATGTAGGTCTCAGACGTGGCTCAAATCCCACATTGCTGTAGCTATGGTGTAGGCCCACAGCTAGTCTGGGAACTTACATATACCGTGGGTGTGGCCCTAAAAAAGAAAAAAAGATGGGGGGCAGAGAGAGAAGCAACTAAGAGATGAACCTCAGCAGGAAGCCACCATGAGAGGTAGAATTTGAGGAAAGGAAGATGCCTCTGGGCCACAGAAGGAAAAATGGAAAGCCATGACTTCTTCTTCCACCTACCTTCCAAATGCAGCTAGAAAACACCAAGTTAAGAAAGGATTCTCAAAAAAATAAAATATATATAAAAATAAAACCTGAGTTGTGGCATTTTCCCATTTCTATAGTGTATAAACTCTTTACTGGCCAATTTTTAGTGACTTGCACAGTCAGTGAACATGAATCACACACCATTACAGTATCTTCCCCCATACAGATATAAAACCATCAACAACCTCAAGAGCAGAGACAGCCAAAGAGAAGTAGTAAAATAATTAGGAAATGACAAATTTCTGGAATATACATTACTTTTGCTCTTAACTAACTTTACGTAAGGTTTGATAATTGAGTGCTTAGTGATGATGTTAAATAGTGTTAACAACCAGTGCACAGGACTCTGAACATTTAACAAGAAGTACTCACACCACTGATAAGAGCCAAGTCCAGGAAACCCTGTCTAGTTAACAAGAAAGACTGGAAAAGGCAACCCAAAATGGCTCACTGGCTATGATAAGAATGGAGCAGAGGAAGAGCAAGGAACAAAGCTGAGGGCAAACAGATCCAGAAATAGTACATTACAAATCGATGCAAAGCAAACCGATTAAGGATTACTTAAATCTCTCCAACAAGAAGGAATTTAGCATCTTTATAGCTGACTCCTTGCTCAACCCTGGTTAGATGAATCATAATTAGGTTCACAAAATGCTTCCCAGGAGAAAATGCATATTGGCTGATCCCAAAGTGTCATTTCCAATTTTTTTGTCTAGTTTTTTTCTATTGTCTTCTGAAGATGACAATTTCCAGAACATCAGAGATCAAGAAGTGCAAAGGGTACCGATGATTTCTGCATTGACATTTTGATCGCTTTCCCTCACTGTCACATTTTTTTGCAAACTGACTCCTCAAAACAAGTCCATAGTTAGAGATCCAGTGACAGAAAAGATTAAGAAATGCTTAGAGAAGTGAACTGTATTTGCATAAGGCTTATTTTTTTTTTTTCTTTTACAGACCTTGAGAAAGTCACTTAGCCTCCCTGGGTCTCAGTTTCCTCATTTATAAAATGAGACATGAGGGGGTTTAATTAGATAATCTCTAAGGTCGTTTCTGGCAATTAAGTTCCATAATTTTATTATGGTCTATGTGAATTCAGTTTGAATACTTCATTCTATTTCTCTTCATGTTATTTATTCCTCTCGTTAACTAACCATTGTAACCGGCATAGACTGCTCCCTCCTTGATCAAAAGCCCAAGCCAAGAAGATGTAAAAATAGAGTAAGTAATGAAAGATGAGGGAGAGGTCTCCATGACAATCAGGAATCTCTTCTAAATGGCCACGTTTTGGGAAAGCCTGATCCAGCTTATTTTCTGGGAACTAATGATCGGCTAAGATGAGCTGCTGATAGGCCATGAGGCAAGGACCATTAACACTTGATTGTCACTAATTCTGAGTCAATGTCCCATTTCAAAGTCATTAGTGGTATTAAAAACTGAAACAGCACATACACACAAAGGAAAAAGAAAAAAAAAAGCATTAGGATATGCCTGAGGTTAACATATTATGACAGGAATACAAAAGAAATGACCATGAAAAGCCTTAATTTAATAATTACCTATTCAGAGAATTTTTTGTGTAAATTCTGTACCAAGCATTGCATGAGGTATAAAAATATAAAAAATAAAAAAGACTTCCTCTGCCCTCAAGAAGTTTAGATTCTACACAGTACTGTGTTCATATGGATTTATATTTACTTGGCATTAACAGTCTTTCCAAATTCATTGTTTTTAATTATGTAACAGAAACCAGCCAGCCACAAAAGCCATTTTGGAGCATGTTTCATCCACCTACTTAAATCTAGTTATTCTTTCTGTCCCATATGAAATGAATGTTTATGGATTATCTGCTACATGCCCGTCACTGTATTAACAAAGCCAGCCATCCAGTGGGAGAACACACAAATAAGAAAGCCCACTGATAATTACAAAAAAAAGGAGAAAAAAAACAAGTGGCAATTTTGTGAGTGCATGGAAAGGCCACCAAATTTAAATTGGAGGGGTCAAAAATCACTGCTATTGGAGTTCCTGCTGTGGCTCAGTGGAAATGAACCCCACTAGTATCCCTGAGGACACAGGTATGATCCCTGGCCTTGTTCAGTGGCCCATGAGCTGTGGTGTAGGTCGCAGATGTGGCTCGGATCCCACGTTGCTCTGGCTGTGCCATACGCTGGCAGCTACAGATCCCAACCCCTAGCCTGGGAACCTCCATATGCCTCGGGCTGGCCCTAAAAAAAGACCGGAAATAAAAGGAGACAGAGGTCTAGAAAGATTAAGAAGCATCATTGGATTTAACAGCAAGGAGGCTAATAGTGGCCTTGGTCAAAAGGAACAGAAACCGGACTACAGGAGACTGGCAAGTTGAACAGGTGAAGCAGAAACAAAAGTGTACATGATATTTCCAAAAAGTAGAAAGAGAGAGCTGCCCTGGGGCATGGTACATTTAAAAGACTGTGTTCTAAAAGACAAATATGTTTTGAGTATGTTGAAATGGTGGTGAAAAAAGAACACACAGAGAGGAAGCGGTTGCAGACACAGGAGAGAAGAGGGTTAACCAATGGATCGAGATCCCAGAAAAAGTTGGACAGGATGAAATCCAGAACTCAGCTGGAAGGATTACCCTTAAACCAATAGAGAAGCACTTTTTTCTTTCTTTTTTTTCCAAAAGGAAAGTAAGAAGAAAGAAAAGTTTCAGAGGTTAATTTAGAAGCTTATAGGATGGAATATTGAGGAAATGCTTGTCTAATGGCTCTAGTTTCTCTTTAAAAAGGCAAGAAGGTTATCTTCTGAGAGTCAGAATTTAATTGTTTCAGTCAACTTAGTAATTATGTCCACATTTATATTTTTTCTAACTTTTCTATTTATTATTGCCCTACATTGGCTTCTGATTCAAAGAAATTACAATAAATAGCAAAGAGTAGACATTGATTCAATAGAACTATGAGAATTAATTTGTTTAGCCAAGATTTGTTGTGTGCCTACCATGTGCCAGCCACCATTCTAGACATAAGGACTGTGGCAATAACTAAGGCAAAATCTCTGTCCTCATGGAACTTCCAGTCTATGATTAGCAGATAAATAAAACAAAATGGTTTCCAGCGCTGACAAGAGACATGACAAAATAACAAGCAGTATGACAAAGGGCAAGAGAGGAGGAACAAAGAGTTATTTTCATAGAGTGGTCAAGGAAGCCTTCTCAGAAGAAGTGGCTTTTGACCTGAGACCTGAAATGTGAAAAGAGCCACTCAAAGCTCTAGACTCTAGAGTCAACAGGGAGAACATTACTGGCGGCTGATGAAAAGTCTTTGAGCAAAACGAACTCATCTTGCTCAAAGTTCAGAAAGCACATTATGGTTGAGGCAGAAGGGAAAAAAATGAAGGTAGAGAGGAAAGAATGGATCCTACTAGCTCTTGAAAGTCAAAATAAGGAGTTTATATTTCTTGCTTACTCAAGTGAGCAGTTATTGGAGGATTTAAGTAAGGAAGCAACATGATCTGATTCACCTATTGCTAGTACATACTACGCCTAACCTCCATCCTACAATTTAATCAGATCTTGTATCTTAAAGAGGTGAAATAACAGAATACCCATTGTGGCTCAGTGGCAACAAACCAAAATATTATCCAAGAGGATGTGGATTTGATTTCTGACCTTGTTCAGGGGGTTAAGGATCTGGCATTGCCATGAGCCATGGTATAGGTGGCAGACATGGCTCAGATTTGCCATTACTGTGGCTGTGGTGAAGGCTGGCAGCTGCAGTTCTAATTCGAACATTAGCCTGGGCACTTCCATATGCTGCAGGTGCAGCCCTTAAAAACAACAACAAAAAAAGGTAAACTAGGAGTTCCCTGGTAGCACAGCAGGTTAAGGATCTGGTATTGTAACTACTGTGGCTCAGGTCACTGATGTGGTGCATGTTCAATTCCTGGCCCAGGAATTTCGACATGCCCCAGGCACAGCCAAAAAAAGAAGAAAAAATAAAAGATGAACTACAACATTTCAAAGAGCTTACTCTAAATAAGTCAGGCTATTTCTTGTGCCTCACATGCTAAGAACTTGCATTCTTTTTACAGAAAATAAAAGTAAAAACCACGAACAATGACATACTGTGTTCCTCACCCTCCATTTGATCCAAACCATAAATTAAGTACCACTGTCACTAGGTCTTTTACGAAGCCCTCTCCACCTAAATTATTTGGAATTAAGGAATTAAGGAATCATGAATGGAAATCTTACCACTTTCTCCACTCGTAAGAAAAGGACCATCAAGATGGTTTTCAAATTCAAAATTTACCAAGAAAGATCAACAACCTGATAAAGATAATGTAAACTTCACTCAGCATTGTTTTTTTGTCTTTTTGTCTTTTCCAGGGCCACACCCTCGGCATGTGGAGGTTCCCAGGCTAGGGGTCTAATCAGAGCAACAGCTGCCAGCCTATGCCACAGCCACAGCAACACCAGATCCAAGCCGCGTCTGCGACCTACACCACAGCTCAAGGCAATGCCAGATCCTTAACCCACTGAGCAAGGCCAGGGATCAAACACGCAACCTCATCGTTCCTAGTCGGATTCGTTAACCACTGAGCCACGATGGGAACTCCGTCAATATTTTATTTAAAAAAATTTGGATTCCAAACTACTACACTTCTTTAAATCCTTGGTAATAAATATTAGACATGTTCATTTTCACTTCATTTTTATAAGTTCAATATTTAGACTTCAAAACCTAATGAATGATTAGCATTTTGAGGCACTACATTGAATAGTCATTAAGAGTGCAAAATACATAAACCATTAAAATTATTAATACAAATCCTATATCATCTCTTAAAATAGAATTAATGCCATTGGCTACAAAAGTTCCACATGACTATATTTTTATACTTTAATATAAAAAGAGAAAAAAAGAATAACAGTACAGTTTTTCAAGCTGGATGTTTTGATTCATCACTTGAACAAAGACACTGATGTCAGGCTAATCTAATCTGCAGATGAAACAGAACTAAAAAAATACAGTAAGTTTGATGGTAGAAGCAAATTCTCAAAAGAACCATGTACAGGGATGATGGGTCAATTCTTACCAGATGGAAATAAGACCATTAAAAGGACAGGATGAGGAAAGTATGTCTCAATTAATAGCTGTTGTACAAAGTTAAATACTAGCGATCTTAGCTGTAAGCCCAGCTGTTTAACATACACTTACATAAATTTAGCAGAAAAATTTCAGTGTCTTGCGTAAGGAAGCCAGTGATCTCTTTCTGCAGTTCACTGACTGGATTATCCCTAGAGTCCCCCATTTTATCCTCAGGGCCAAATCAAGAGTATGACTGTAAACTGAAATGCATGCAGACAAGATTTATAGTTTGGCAAGAAACCTTATAAGGAAATACCAAGACACTTGAGGTCATTGGGCTGGAAAAGAGAAGAAACTAAGGAGAACTAGACAGTGAGCTTTGCAAATACGACAGAACATCCAAGTAGAAGAGGGATAAAATGTCTTTTCAGGCAGTCCCAGATAGCATCCCTACAACCAATGAGTGGAAGTTACAAGATGAATTATGAATCAATATAAATAAATACTTTCCAAGAAGGAGATATGTTGTAAAACAGATGGGCATCCTCAAATCCATAGATGGTCTCCTGTCACATGAATCATTCAAGCTCAGATCAGACACACAGACTGAGGCTACTGTCTGGGTTATAGTGAGATCAGCTCCTGTTTATGATCCTTTCCTATCGTGAGGTTTTACATATACTATTAGAGCTTTGTAATTAACATGATAGTGATCAGCGTTAAGAAAAGGTTCCCGGATTTCCCGTTGTTGCTCAGTGGTTAACGAATCCAGCCAAGCTGTGGCTCAGTGGTTAACGAATCCAGCTAGTATCCATGAAGATGCAGGTTTGATCCCTGGCCTCGCTCAGTGGGTTAAGGATCTGGCATTGCCGTGAGCTGTGGTGTAGGTCACAGATGCAGCTCAGATCTAGCATTGCTGTGGCTGTGGCATAGGCCAGTAGTTACAGCTCCAATTTGACCCCTAGTGTGGGAATCTTCATATGCCACAGGTGCGGCCCTAAATAGGCAAAAGACAAAAGACAAAAAAAAAAAAAAAAAAAGTTCAAGATACTATAGTGTTTGATAAATATTTATGGTAGAAGGTAACAAGTGAAAGACAATTCTAGTTATGTTGCAAAAATAATCAGTGAACATACCTCCTATTAGCGTTTCCCCACATGTCCTTTGAGAAATTATTTAAATGTCTCTACAAAGATAAAAGTCACATGGTGATGTTATCAAAAAACCAAGCAATGGGAGTTCCCTTCATGGCTCAGCAGTTAACAAACCCAATTAGGATCCATGAGGATGCAGATACAATCCCTGGCCTCACTCAGTGGGTTAAGGATCCCAGCGTTGCTGTGAGCCGTGGTGTAGGTCACAGATGTGGCTCAGATCCCACATTGCTGTGGCTGCGGTGTAGGCCAGTAGCTGTAGCTCCAATTCGACCCCTAGCCTGGGAACTTCCATATCCCACGGGTACATCTCTAAAAAGCAAACAAACAAACAAACAAATAAATAAATGAATGAATAAATGCAATGATTTTAAGTACTGTTCCTTCAGAAGAGATGTTCTGCTTTTCAACTCAGGCCTAAAACTTCCCAGAAGGGAATCAGTTAACACCAAGAGGATTCAAGGTCCAAAGCATTAGAACCACTAGAACAAGCCAAATTTAAGATGTTGACAACAGAATTCTCAAGGGGAGTCTAAGCCATTCCAATGAATAAAGTCATTGAACTGACTTACTTGTAATCCATTATTACATATTTTCTTCTGTGTGAGAAAATAAGAGTTTGAGCACTAACTCAAAAATACACACTTTAACCACTGATTATAATATCAAGGTGAATAGTGAACCATACCTAAAGCCATGGGAACTGGCCATAAAAGAGCTAGCATTCAAATGAGCCACATTAATCAGTCTCTAAAGCAGCATTTTCAAAACTGTGAAATCAGTATTTATACACAGAGAAGGAAGAATCAGTAGTCAAAACATTTTGGAAACACTGTGCTAATATAAAACGCAACTAGATTCCTCACTGAAGGACTTCTCAGAGTTGTGACTGTTTCCTCTGAATCTCTAAGGCAGTCTATGCAATGTAAGAAATATATTCAATGTTTAGTATAAGGCACATCAAGACACTGTAGTATATGCTTTTAGGAAACAGTCTCAGAAGGGGAAGAGTGGAATCCAATTCCAATTACGGTATGTAAATAATCAGAAATCACATCTAACAAATGATGTGCTGGTACACTTTCAACAACAAGCTCTCTGCCAGGGGAAAAATACATGCATGCACATACAAACAGAAGTTTACCTTAAATACACAACAAATAATAAAATGTACAATCCTATAACAAATTTCAATATATTATTTAATTTCATTAAATGAACTGGTCCATTATCACAAGATGCTTTCTTGATTTTTGGCAAATATTTAGATCTGTGGACAACCAATGGCTGAAAACACTGAACAAGCAAAGCTCCAAAATAAATTTTGGTTAATATTTTTATTTGTTTTCATAAGATAAAAGAGAAACAACGAAGCTATATATTGGGACATACTGAGCACATTTTTGTTGAATCCGCTAATAATTTTGAACACTTAGAAGGCTATCTCTTTAATTTTTCACAATATAATGGCAACATATGTGACACATTTTTAAGTTTAATTTGCTTTATTATCATTTCCTCCATCTCTTTAAGTCCAGACAATCAGCAAAACAGTAAATTGAAGTCCTGATTTATAGTGTCTTCTGAGTTTTAGGGTGTAAATATTCTTACCATGCTCAGTTTCAGGCTATGAACATGACAACAGCAAATGCACAGCCTCATGCAATTATAAACTGTTCTCACCACATAGATACAATAGATATAAATAATCTCAGTCATAAATAATTATAAAATATAGTAAAAATAATTTGGAATAAATGAGCTTTGAAATTTATACTTTTGTTTAATATATTAATTGTGTTTACATAATTTCCTATTTAATAATGACTGTATGTAACAACCAGCTAAGAAAATTCCTAGAGTGATATCCAGATGGCAACACAGGTCTGCCTAACTTCTGTCCCCTCTACAAGAAGACCAACAAGTAACTACGCACAGATAAGACACCACCATGAAAATTCTGGAACACAGGCATGAGGCTGAAGTAATCACCTTGGACAAAAGAGACCTAGATAGACATATAATAAGGGTAAGAGAAACAGCTACACTTTGACCAAATCGCCCTTTCCCTAGACCAGGCCAGTACCGTATGGACAGGACAACACTGGGTCTACAGTTTCTCCAACTAGGAAAAAGAGAACCCAAGATGGTCATTCAGCTTCCCCACTGCAGAATCCATTCTGAGAGATGCACTCAGACATCACTTCACAGGGATCACTTAAGGAATCTTCAAGGCTAAGAAGGGAGGCAAGGCTTACAGGAACCAGCACCCAGATCTTGGTTGACTATATTCCTGCTCATAGCAGCAGTCAAGTAGAGATTCCAGCCAGAAACTCTTCCCTTCTCCAGAGCCAACCCAATGACCCCATCTGGCCAGGGAGTTCAGTGGGCAGTTCCACCTGATCTGGATTTCCAGGCAACTGACCATATTGCCATCAAGCTCATTCTAAAGGCCCACCTGGGCAAGGGAGAAAACTCCCAGTCCCACTCAATTTCTGGTCATAGCCTCTAGTCCCATTCCTGTGGGAAGTGTGGCTACAGATGACAAGTAACTGTGTAGCACATTCTAGAGCCATTCAGGCAGGGGTCCAAGTCGGTAGCTCTGCCCACATATTGAGCACATCCTCTGGCCCCACAAAAACAGACAGCATGAACAGCAACACTCAGAAGCCTTGAAGCCCAGTCTATGGTACCGCCCGGCCAGGATCATGGTCTAAAACCCCACCCATCATTGGAGCCTAGTATAACATCCTGCCCAAATGCTGAACACAGTATGTAGTCCTGCCCAGGCAGGGAGTCCACCATAACCTTGTTATATCACAGAGAATAACTTTCATGTCACCTAATCAGAGCACTTTCCCAATGACCCCACCCAAGAGCAGAGCACAGCCAATGGCCTGCCTGATCACAAATCTCAGTCTGCAGATCTGCTCAACTTTGGGGCATAGGCTGCCTGACTGCAGAGTACAGCCTGCATCCCTGCCCTTTCACGGAATCCATCCATTGACTCTACCCTGCCAGGAAACACAAGCAGCAACCCCATACAACCAGGGAGCCCACACAGCCACCCTGCTTGGATGCAGATCTGGTTAGCAGAGGTAAGGAAAAAGCAAAGAGCAGAAATAAAAGAAATAAAAATCATAGAAAAGATTAACAAAATTGAGTTACTTCTTTGAAAAGATAAAGTTGGCACACTTTTAAGGAGTCTAACCAAGAAGAAAACAAAGAGAACTCGAATAAATAAGTCTAGAATAAAAGACCAAACATCACAACAGATACCACTGAAAAATGAAGAATTATGAGAGACTACTATGAAAAATTATACAGCAAAAAATGGGACAACCTGAAAGAAATGCATACATTCCTGGAAACATACAATTTACCAAAACCTAATTATGAAAAAATAGAAAATCTGAACTGAGTAAGGAGAGGGAATCAATAATCAAAAAACTCCCGGGAGTTCCCGTCGTGGCGCAGTGGTTAACGAATCCGACTAGGAACCATGAGGTTGCGGGTTCGATCCCTGCCCTTGCTCAGTGGGTTAACGATCCGGCGTTGCCGTGAGCTGTGGTGTAGGTTGCAGACGCGGCTCGGATCCTGCGTTGCTGTGGCTGCGGCGCAGGCCAGTGGCCACAGCTCCGATTAGACCC
>PVHT020000021.1:1677648-1722081 GCA_004024745.2 Catagonus wagneri
GAGGCCAGCATTACCCCTTATCAAATTCAGATAAGGACACTTTAAAAAAAAAAAAAACTACAGGCCAAAATCCCTAATAAACACAGATGCAAAAATTCTCAACAAAATACAAGCCAATTTCATTCAACAGCACATTAAAAGAAATATCCACCATAAACAAGTGGGATTCATCCCTGAGATGAAAGGATGGTTCAACATATGCAAATCAACAAGTGTAATACTTCACTCTAATAAAATGAAAGATAAAAATTACATGATCATTTCAATAGATGCAGAAAAAGCATGTAACAAAACTTCACATCCTTTCATTATAAAACCTCTCAACCAAGTGTGTATAGAAAGAATGCACTGCAACATGATAAAGATCATGGATAGAACAAACCCACGGCTCACATCATACTTAACGGTGAAAGACCGACAAGGAACAAGACAAGGGTGCCTGTTCTCGCTACTCCTACTCAGCACAGAAGTGGAAGTCCTCACAGAGCACTCACTCAAGAAAAAATAAATAAAAGGCAGCCAGATCAGAAAAGAAGGAAACTGTCTATGTTTGAAGATCTTATATATGGAAAACCATAAAGACTCCTTCAAAAAGCCTGTTAATACTAACAGGAGAATTCACAAAGTTACAGTATACAAAATCAATATACAAAAATCAATACCTTATCATAAACTTGAAAGTTTCTAAGAGAGTAGATCTTCAAAGTCTTCACCACACAAACAAAAAAAAAAAAAGGCAAGTGAAATGACCTTATTGTAGTAATCGTTTAAAAATATATACACATCATCACATTTTATATCTAAAAACTTACACAATGTCATACTTCTAAATAAAACTGGAAAAACAAATTTATGTAAAAATAAATTCATGAACATTTAATAGTCAACTCATTTAATATGAGCTGACTCTAGTACACCACTCACTGGACTACAAAACCCTTTTTTATCTCTCTGAGCATCACTTGGGCCCAAGATTGTCTGAAATTCACTTTAGGAAATATTGCTTTAAAGGAGTCCTCACAAAATAGATAGACTATGTTCTCCAAACCTTTCCCCGCCTAGCATTAAAATTTTTTTACACATGTACCTCCAATGTATACATAATTTTTAAAAATAATTTCCTTTCATATTCATATTAGAACTTAAATATAGCTCTATGACATACCAAAAAACCTTCAGAGTTTAAAATATCTGTTGAACTCTGCATATTATGTTCGTTTAACATGTGTGATATAATGATGAACTGGTTAAATTAAAATCAAACTTTTATACAATATAGAGTATATAAAAACTTACTCTTAAGATTCAGTTATAAGGTTTATCTACATTCATTTATAAAACCTATCTACCCTGAAAATCATAATTTTAGGGGTTTCAGTTCAGACAAAAGTAAAAATCACTCAAGCAATAGCAGTTGCATATACTGATAATGAAAGGGAGCCATTTTAAATTTCCTTTGTAACAAGGTGGGAAAAAAAAAAAGTCTTAAGTTTCTTGCTGGGGCTCTGATATTCTGTAATTGGTTTGTTTGAAGGTTAGGTCAACCCTGCTGATAATTCATTTCTAAATTCAGATTACAGTGGTAAAGAGAAATCTAGCCAATAGGGGAGAATGTTGGGAAAAACCTTCCTGCTGGATAGTCATTTCTCATTGCTAAGACTAGAGAAGGTGCACCAGCAAAATCTGTTGGTGGAAAGTAACCTTGAATGGTGGGAAAGGTGAGATCTGAATATATTCCTGGAAGAGATTCAAAAGCAAGGCCCCTCCCCCTGAAGTTTCCTTGGATACTGTGGCACCACTGGACCTCATTTGGAGTAGGAGACAAGTGAACATATCCTCAAAGCAAAGGTGAGAGTCTGAATGGATGAGAGAGAGGTCCACCTTTCAGAAGAATAACTCATTCACTTGGTAGGGACCATAGGTAAAATGCCTGTTACCAAATGTCTATTTGGAAAGCCATTCATTGAATTATGGCTTTCATATCCTCTTCACGTTTATAATAGCATCCATCAACCCAATATTTTTTCTGAGAATTTGAATTTCTCTTCTTTCGACTCTTTTTCAAGGAAGTATGTTTCATGCTTAAGTACAAAGTTTATTATATCCAGGTTTTCGTAAGTTTCCTCCAGACTTGGGGTTTTAATGATATTCTCTCAAAGCTGGCATCATTTAATGATAATTCTCGTCCTTCATACTCATTTTTTAAATAAGGCTAAGCTTGTCAAGAATTTTTTATCTTCCTTCGATTTGTTCAGCAAGTTTGATGGCAAGCTGTTTTCACCTTCTTACATAACACCCTACATTTAACTGATCAAAAGCTTCTGAACAAGAACAAGAGAATTATAAAAAATGCAATGATTATTATACCTGCCACTACCTCCCAGAACCCAGTATCAATTCTTTTGGCAACTCTACAAAGCCCTCTGTAGTCTCTCAAAGACCAAATACAAATTAAAGGTTTATTTCTTTCTGCAGATATCTCTGTGTCTCCCAGCACAACTCCCAGAGGAACTCTTAACAGATCTCCCTACAGCAGCCACAGCGTAATCAGGCCACAGGGGACACCCCACCACCACGAGCACATAACATTTTTCCAAGAACACTCACCCACACTGAAAAACCACAACAAAATGAGGGAGATCGTTTAGAGAGAAGGAAAAGGATGGAAAAAAATTCACATGCCCATTCTAATAACTAATGCTCCATTTCTCCCCTTTTGAAATCACGATTTTAAAGGATAATATAATGTTCAAGTCATAAGTGTATAGTTTATCAGAAATCAGACATATCCATCTACTTCTCTTATCAAGAAATAGAATAATACTTCACCCCAGAAGACTTGCTTGTATCTCTTTGAAATCTATCTTTTATTTAGTTACTTATTTATTTGGGCCACACTCACAGTATATAGAGGTTCCCAGGCTAGGGGTCAAATTGGAGCTGTAGCTACTGGCCTAGACCACAGCCAAAACAATGCAAGATCTGAACCATGTCTGTGACCTACACCACAGCTCACAGCAAAGCCAGATCCTTAACCCACTGAGCAAGGCCAGGGATCAGACCCCTGTCCTCCTGGATGCTATTCAGATTTGTTAACCGCTGAGCCACGATGAGAACTCCTCTCTATATTCTTTATTAAAGGTAATATTTGGACATTTGATGGCATAGATTAGTTTTAGCTGTTTGTGAACATAAAATACTGAGTCTAGTTTCTTTTTCCAAAACTTAAGTTTGTGTGATTAATCCATGTCACAAGGTATTTACTCTACCTTGATGAACGTTTGAGTCCTTTCAAGTTTCTGTTATCAAAACATATTGCTATGAACATTTATTCTATATAACTCTTCACTAACACAAGTATGCATTTTTGTTGGATATATTCCTAGGAGTCAAACTGCTCAGTCGCTGGTTAGGTAAGGAAAAGGTAAAGATTGCTAAATTTGTTCATATTGATATTATGCTCTGCATCCTCTCTAACTCTAACTCTTGTGAGCACGTAGTCTCTCAATTTGACCTTCCTAATGAATTGTGATTTTCAAATATTCACAGTACTTTAAATATCATGTTTTTAAACTGCATTTACCTAATTGCTAATGAAATTCAGAACTTTTCTGTATCTCTACTACCCATCTGAACATCGTCTTTTGTGAAGGCCTGGTACAGGTCTCCCACCCTTTTTTCCAGTAGGTTGTCTTTTTCTTATTCATTTATAGGAATTTATTATACAAATTTTTGAGGGGTTATCTGTGTTTAAAATATCTCCTACCAAATTGTGGCTTGTGTTTTCCAGTCTTTAAACTGGGAGGTTTTCAATACAAAGAAATTCTTAATATCAGTATGAACAAATTTAGAGTCAGTGCTTTTTGTATCCTGTTTAAAAATTGTTGCCTACTCTCAGGTCGCAAAATTATTCTCCTAAGGTACCTTCTATTGTTTTACCACTTATGCCTACTATATGCCTGGATTGATTTTTGCATTAGCATGAGGTAAAAGTTAGATTTTCTATTTTTCTTAAGGATATACAATTGAGAAAGCATCATTTACTGAAAACAAAACAGTCCCTTTTCCATAGACCTTAACTGCAAACTTTGTAATAAAAAGTCTGCATTTATTTGTCGGTCTGATTCTGGACTGTATTCTAACCCATTAACATTTTTATATATCTGTGTAGCAATAAAACACTGTTTTGATTACTGGACCTTTATAAGTCTTCATATGACCTTTATAAGTCTCCAGTCTACTCAAGATTGTCCCAAATGTTATTGGTCCTTTGCATTTCAATAAAGATTTATAGAATCAGGTTCTTAATTTGCACACAAGCACACATTAAAAAGAAAAACATTCTGGGTTTTGACAAATGTAGTCTTGTATCTACAGTCAGCTTGGAAAGACGGACATTGCATGAGCCTTCCAATTTATGAGCAGAGTATATTCCTTCCATATTTAGGTCTTCCATATATTTTCAGTGTTTTATAAAGGGACTGTGTAAAAATTTCTATTTCCTCCAGTGTCAGTTCCGTAGATTGCATTCAATAATTTTTTCTATCATATCACTATTTTCAAATTTACTGCATTAAATTGTATAGTGATGGACCATTTTTCATTCCTGTAATTGTTCTTCTGTCTTTTTATGGGAAGTTTGGTGAACTTATGAATTTTATTTTTCTCAAAAAAATGATTTTGCTTTGTGATTCTTCTCTATTGTATATTACTTTAATATTTAATGTATGTCTTTTTTATATTTTTTTTCTTTTTGGCTGCCCCACAACACATGGAGTTCCCAGGCCAGGGATCATATCCTAGCCATAGCCGTGACCTATGCCACAGGTGGAGCAATGTTAGTTCCTCAAGCCACTGTGCTGGGCCAGGGATTGAACCTGCATCGCAGCACTCCAGAGACACCATGGATCCTACTGCACCATAGTGGGAACTCCAATATTTCATGTACTTCTGAGTTTAACTTTGTTCTCTACTCAGTAACTTTTAATTTGCTACACTTTCACTAACTTCTTGAGAGAGCACTCTTAGTTTATCTTTAGCCATTTTTCTTTTCTAATACAGACATTTAAGACTATATAGTATCCATAAGTGGCTATAACTATATTCTACAATTTCTAATGTGTCATTTTTAATCATCATTCAGTTTAAAATATTTTTTTTAGTTTACATTGTGATTTCCTCTTTGATACATAGATAAAAGTGTTTAAGATATAGGGATTTCTCTAGTTGTCTATTATTGATTTCTAATTAAATTCTGCTGTGTAATTTAAATATTTTAAATCCTTTGAAATTTGAGACTTGATTTATAACCCTCTAAATGATCCATGTGTATTTGAGTTGAACTTAGGTCCTTACATTTGTAGGTATAGGATTCTACATCATTGTATCAGGTCATATTTATTACAGACTGTTCAAAACTTTTATATCCTTGTTGATTTTTTGCTTTTCTCTCTTTCAGCTATTCAGAAATGTGTGCAAAAATTTCCAAGGCTTGAGGATTTGTCTTTGGTAGATAGATAAGTACATAAGTAAATAGACATATTTAGATAGAGGGATATGATATATAAAAGACAGAGATGATACTTTTCATACAAAATGTGCATACAAATTTAGAACTGTCCTATTTTTGTGACATTCATTCTGTATCCTTATGTTTTAAGTCTCTTATAAAGTAGCATTTATCTATTTTGCTTTTTATCCAGCCAATTAACAGTATTTCATCTACATGTATTTAATAAAGTCATCAATATATTTGGGTTTAAATCTAATGTCTTACTACTTGCTTTCTATTTGTTTCTTTTTATGATCTTCTTTCTCTCCTTCTTGCCTTCTGTCAAGTATATCATACATTTTACATTATTCTATATTTTCCTCTCAATAAGTTTGTTCAATATATATTCTATTTTAATATTTGAGATTTCCCCTAGAAGTTACAACATGTATCTTCAATTATTGAGGTATAATATAAATTAGTGCTTTAACATTTTATTGATATTTTATATTTTATTTTTAATGAAAAAACTATGTAATATCACTAAAATAAAGCAGAAATGATTTTTTAGTGAGGGCAATGTGATTAAAGTGCTTTATTATGTATGAATATCAACAATTAGAATATAACAGTTGAAATACCTGATTTTAAACTCAAGTTTATTTCAATATTTGTCTGCCTTTCTTTAAAAATATACTTAAGCATGGCATGTAGATTCAAATGGAAAAGCTCCTCACACTTAACTAAAATCTGATATATTTTTCAATACCACTCTTCAGTTAGGCGAAGATTATTGTGAATACTTAGCTTGTACATTTTTATCCTCCCTGATTTCAATCACTTGTTTCTACAAATTAACTGAAAAGTGTTGCATCCTTATTTTTGAAGAACTGTTTTGAACATGTGTGATATTGCTCAACAAGTCAGAAAGCATCCTTTCCAATTTTAGTATACCAACTACCAACTATTCGGACCATTTTCAGTTCAAAAAAAAAAAAATCACATAACAATTATAACCTATCCAAGTGTCATGTTTCAAAGTGCTCTTTTCATAATAAGGGCATGTTTTGAACAGCATTTACTTTCTCATTCACTATTAAAATATCATCTTTCTGTTGAAGGGACCAATTAAGAGTGTATTTTTTTAAATATCTTTTAAATAAGATACAGAGGAGAGGTACTTGTTATCATATGAAAGATCAGCAAATATGGAGCATTTGTGTGTTTGTAAAAGAATAGAGTATAGCTCATCTTTTAGCTTTATATTTTAGGCAATTTGCCATAAGACCAAGAATAAACCCATGTGGTTAAAATTATTTTCACAGTCACTCTCCATCCTATTACAAATACTATGAAGATGTGGTATTTAAAATCTTACCTTAAAAAAGGAAAAAAAAATTAACCACTCAATAACATCATGTAGCATTCTGTCTTATCTAGTTTCAGCCTACTGTTTCTGCTTATGAATGGTACAAAGAATGATTCTGTGGTTCTTTCTCAAGCTTTTACCCTCAGAATTCTTCTTTTAATTCTAGTCAAAGCAGCAACATCTTTTCCAGGAAATAGTTGGTTTTTTTTTTTTTTTGCCTTTTTATGTAGAGCTGCATCCGTGGCATATGGAGGTTCCCAGGCTAGGGGCCTAACAGGAGCTGTAGCCGCTGGCCTTCGCCACAGCCACAGCAACGCAGGATCCGAGCTGCGTCTGCAACCTACACCACAGCTCACGGCAACGCCGGATCCTTAACCCACTGAGCAAGGTCAGGGATCGAACCCGCAACCTCATGGTTCTTAGTCGGATTTGTTAACCACCGAGCCACGAAGGGAACTCCCAGTAAATAACTGTTGTAAAGACGTCAGTTAATCTATACAAAGGATCTCATTTGACATGCAGTGTTTTTTAATTGAAAAAGAACTTAATATACACCATAAATTGAGACATGATAAAGCCATTGGCACTTTGAAGAAGCTATATATAGCAAACATCCCATGTTTGTTCTAATACTTAATTCTTCAAATGATCAGCAATTTTTTCTCTGAGTTTTCCAATATATTTTCTGGCAAGAAATATATATTAGTTTATTGCCGTGTTATTTACCATACATAATATTAACCATTTTAACCACAACTGCAAGAATAATGCACTTCCCAATGGGTGGAAGCACTTTTTTACTATTAGTTTAACAAATCTATTGATTGTCTACTAAATGCTACATACTGTTCTAGGATCTGAGGGTGCAGCAGCGAACCAAGTAGAATAACACATCATACTTGCATTCAGAAAGCTATTTTTTAAACCTCAAATTTCATTTCTAAACACTTAACATGAAGTAATAAATTTTAGTAAAAGATCAAATATCTCCTGATTTTAAATATCACTGAAAATTCTACAGGCTTTTCTTTATGTTTTGGTTGCTTTATTTTTGTTTGTCTTGTTAAATGCTTTGGATTCTTATTACTATTAATTCACATCTCAGGGTACAAGATAAACTTGAGGTGAGATTCATTATTAATAGTAGTGGAAGGAAATCCATTTTCAATCATTTTTTCAGTTTATTACTCATCTGATTAGATCATTGTTTTGTCCACACTACCATTTTTGTAGCATATGTTTATATTATTAAGATGAAGTTTAATTCATGTTGTCTCTGTAAATTAGGGTCCAAGCAATAAATAACCCACTGTAGTTATTCTAGCAGAGAACTTAATAAAGGAAATGTGTTCAAGGCGTATAGGAAGAGTGAAAGGGAAAAGGAGACACTGTGGTCTCAGATAGTAACTTCAGCAAAGCAGCTTCCCACTACTGGGGCCAAGGATCAAAGGGAGGAAGAGAGGCATAACAGATGGAGACATCTGGGGAGGCTGGGGACCTGGGACACAGACCTCAGAGGAGATGGGCTGCAGGTTCCTAAGGTGCCTCAAGGAAGGACGCAGGGGGCGGGACTCACACCTGAGGAGGGGTTGCTGCTGGCTGGCACTGCTGCCAACATGATGCTGAGGGGTGTGACCACGCTGGGAGCATAGAAAGAAATGATTCCAATGTACCAGTGGC
Source organism: Catagonus wagneri (assembly GCA_004024745.2). Taxonomy (NCBI): domain Eukaryota; kingdom Metazoa; phylum Chordata; class Mammalia; order Artiodactyla; family Tayassuidae; genus Catagonus; species Catagonus wagneri. The sequence goes on from PVHT020000021.1 coordinate 1,686,189, forward strand.
TACTGGAAACCCCTGGAGTGAAGGCAGCAAAACCAAGAAACAGATGGGAAGGACCAAGTTCTCGCTCCCTGCTCCTGCCTTTCCGGGTAGCAGAGCTTAACACGGCGCTGACTGACTAGGCAGAAATATGAAGGGGGGTGGGGCTGGGATCCCCGTGTCCCAGAGCCAAGTGGAGAGTGAGGCCGGAAACAATAGCATTAAACTCAGAAATAGTTTTAAGCCACTTGCTCATTTTGTGAGGGCTATTTTACTTAAATGAGGTAACATAATTTAGAGCATCACACAACCAGGCTACGTAGTCTGCATGGCATCACAATGTATTAGAAGTAAAAGGCCTATGGGCAGCACAGAATATACCCCTGGGTAGAGAACTCTCACCTGAGATGCATGACATGTGACCATCCAACAAACAGGCCAAGAAAAGAGGAGCCAATGCTAATCTGAATAACAGATGTAAGTAAAGATGAATGAACTTAAATATAGGTATAAACTGAAGTTCTAATTCTTTTTTACCGCACACATTGGATGGTCATGTAAAAATGACGGCCCTTCTTATTGGAAAACATTGGTCTAGGCCAGGCTGGAAAGAAAATGGCCCATGACCCAAATATTGCCAGCTGCCTGTTTTTTTTAAATAAAGTTTTATTAGAACAACGCTGCCTATTCACTTGTATATTGCCTATGACTGCTTTCACACCACAGTAGCTAACTTGAGTAGCTGCTCCAGAGACCATTATGTCCTACAAAGCCCAAAATATTTGCTGTTTGGCCTTTTGCTAAGTCTGTTGATCCTTGGTCTAAACATCAATGTCCAACAGAATGTCCTAAAATGATGCAAATGTTCTGTATCTGCACTTCCTAGTGTGGGAGTTACTAGCCACATGTGGCTACTGAGAACTTAAAATGTAGCTAGCAAAACTGAGCAACTAAATAATTTTTTTTTTTTTAGAGCCACACCTGCAGCATATGGAGACTCCCAGTCTAGGTGTCGAATAGGAGCTACAGCTGCTGGCCTATGCCACTGCCACAGCAACACAGAATCCGAGCTGCATCTGCGACCTACACCACAGCTCACGGCAACGCCAGATCCTTAACCCACTGAGCAAGGCCAGAGATCGAACCCGCAACTTCATGGTTCCTAGTCGGATTTGTCTCTGCTGCGCCATGGAGGGAACTCCTAAATATTTAATTTTGATTTTAACATCCACATGTGGTGAGTGGCTACTGCACTGGAAAACCAAGAATAAACCGAAATAGGAAAAATGCCTCCTCTTAAGCCATCTAGATCTGATTTTTTTTACTCTGCTTCAGTCTTTAAAGAGGTAAATTGGAGTATGTTGGTATTTCTGTATCCCTGAGGCAGACCTTCCACATACAGTCCACTATCAAGTTCTCGTCCGCTTCTTAGCACAGGGAGGATTATGATCCCTCAGCCCATGAAAATTAAGTGTAGCCCCCTGCCTGGTCCTAGAAAATGAAATGTGAGCAGAAATGATGCCAGACCAACACACATATATCCCAGGGCTCAACCCTCAGTTCACATAAATCTCCACATGCTGTGTTAAGAAGCCAGCATCAGAAGACAGTGGTGGTACCTTTCTCCACCTGAGCCACTGACTGACGACTGTACAGAGGAAGTTACCCCTGCACTCCCAACGGACTTGCAGCTTGAGGGATTTGGGAATTTCTTTCTCTTGAAGAACTGACATTTGGTGGTTATCTTTCACCCCAGCAATAACCCAGCCCCAACACAATCCCCTGATATAGCATTCAGATGGCCTCAGAAAACCCTCCCTGCCCTCCTTACCTAAAGTCTGCCAGATAAAGTGAGAGCTGTATCGCACGGCCAGGAAAGCAAGACTTCAGCAGGGATGTTCCATGAGCTCTGAGTTTCTTTATAGTGAGTTCTTGGAGCTCTGTGCCACTGTGATTTGGAGTTGGCCTGTCACCTGATGCAATAAATGACTTTCAATGGCCTATTCTTCCTCTTCCAGGCCCCTGCTTCCTTTGTGGTGGTGTATGAAGGGAGGTTTAGCTTTGGAGTCTGGCAGATCTAAATTGGAGTCCTGACCGCTGTTGAGCAGCTACATGACTCTGGATGATCATTTGGTTTCCTTAAGCCTCAGTATCCCCTTGTTTGAAATGCTGCATAATTATAGCAAATTTTCTTGATTTTCACAAGTATTGGAAATAATTTACAATGTCTGTTCATGTCCCTCTGGCTCCTAAAAACATTCTGCGTGGTCTCCAGGCACTGCCTCTTTGCCCCCACCTCTCCTTTCACCTGAGATTCCCTCCGCATTCCATGTCACCTTTTCTCACATAGAAGTCCTTCTTATTCAGCAACACTTTTTCTTGCTGTATTAGTTGACCATAATGTCTCTGTCTTCTGAACTGTCTCCCAATCCTTGGTAGTTCTTACTCATCAACCAAAATCCAACTCAGATGTCATCTTCTCAATGAAAATGTCCCCATCTAAGGCAATGTTCACCCTTCTCCTCCTCCCACCCCATCCCTGCTCTGAATCCCACTATACCTGGCACAGCTTCTAGGATCACATCTGCCAAAACTGCACTGTGGTTTGCATTCACTTCTTGACAGCTCATTCATGGCAGGGCTGTGGCTTTCTCATCCTCATCTCTATTCCCCTGATCTTAGTCTGCCCTGTACTTGTAGAATTCCTGGCATAGAGGAGGCCATCAATAATCATAAGCAGCAAGGGGGGGGGGAGGAAGAAGAAAAAAAGGAGGGAGAAGGGGAAAGGAGGAGGAAAAGAAGAAGAAAAAGAAAGAATTAGGCTGCTCTAACGTCCATCAAACAGAAAAAAAGCTGGAAGTACAGTTTCCCCTTCCAAGAAAAGAGTGGCTTCCTTTTAAAGCATTAGTTCATAGTCTTTCTTACTGAGTCATGCAGAATTCTTAAATGATCTTTTAAGTTGACAGGTAATCTATAAAAGGAAAGAGTTCATTGCAGGTTGATGAAACGGAGGCAACGTCTTTTCTTCCTCTTCACTCTCATGCACACATTTTCATAAGTATTTATATTTCATCAATCAGTTAACTATAAAAGGCAATCCAAGAGGTTAAAAGGAATATATCTGGTTACCCACATTACTAATGCCACCAAAGAAGGAACTGGCAGAGATCTAATAGCTGAGGCCCAGCCCTAGTAGAAAGCTTTCATAAAAAGCATGTCAGACCTTCTTTATTACAACCACGCTTTCTCTTTGGGGGAGAAATGGCCCTAGCAACACACTATAATAAAACATTAAAAAAAATTTTAAATAGAAAAAAATCAAACCCTTTGACATGTAGCTTAAAAATGGAAGGAGAATCTTATAAGCATTTTGGAGGGGTGCAAAAGGTTGTAGCCAGAAATCATCAATTTCTCCCTGCTGCTGCCCCAGATATGCTGCCAGTCCAACTCCATGGCAAGTACAAGGGGAAGGTTATTTCTCCCAGTAAAAGACATAGGAGTAAAGACAAGGAAGGGAAAGAAACTAATATTGGTTATGAAACTCCAGGAAAATCAGTCCTGAATTATTTATTATCTAAGTTTAAATGTTCCCTTGCTGTTTCTAGCTATCAGGAAGTCTAAAAAGAAAGTCATAAAATTTCCTCCTTCCAGCCAAGAGGAGTGCCTCTCTGAAAAAGTGGACCTTGGAGGTAAAGCCCCAGAAGTCTCCAATGTACGGCATAGAGCTCAGGGTTATATGGGATGGAAGTTTAGATGAGAAGTATTTCCAGGTGGGCAAAAAAGTCAGCACTACCCAATTGCTCTAGGACAAGAGAGGCCAACAGAAAATGATCTGTCATCCGCGGCGGTCCTTCCATGATTTTTCAGAGGCCAGATGTCTCTCAATTTGGAAGACGGTCAGCAATTGTATGCTGTCAACCACACTCTTTCCATTTGAAATAATGAAAGAGACCAAAGTTCAGGAGACAGAGGTCAAATGGAGCCCATTCAGCATCTCAGGAAGATTTCTACTTCTTTATTAAGGGAACTGCACAGATTGGGTCTCAGCCTAACCCAGTGACGTTTTCATGAACTGTCAAAGGTCATCGTGTGCTGATAGCTGGGATTCAGCATTCACAGTGAGGGGAGAGAGAAGCCAAATCCTGATGACCACAACGCACTGACTCAGGGGCCCAAGAGAGAGAGTCTGTGACCCCACTTATCAGGGAACAACTGGATGGATGGTCAAAGAGAACACAGCATGGTACGTTTCCACCTTCACAGAAATCAGCTGCTGTCATTCTTAGAAGGCTTAAGAATATTATTCTGGAAGTTTTGTGTGCAAGCCCTGTGCCTATTACAGTGGGATCCTCAGACACCATGAGGTATGCTAGAGAATCACAGGGACAATCATTCTAATATTCCAGATCTCCACTGGGGCGACAAATTGTTGCATGAAAGTAAAATCAAGTGTGCAGGCATCCCAAGGTTAAAAAAGTAGTTAGGAACCAAGGAAAAATTCTCAGGGGAGAGAAACATACCATTAGCTACTCATAATTAAGTGACAAAATACAGTAAAATTGGCTCTACTATAAATCAATTCATCTCTCCCAAAATACAGTTAAGATATAGAGTTGAAATCTGGTAACATTTTGTTATCTTGTAGCCTCTGTGCTCTGGCCTTACGATTTGGATAACCACCTATCCTGATTGAGCTGGCACAGTTTGGGTTTCTGCCTGTTGTCCCAGCATAATTAATAGCCTCCTCTTTCACTCTCCAAAGTGATCCAGTTTGGACAACTACATGGTCATACCACTTATCGAAGGTTTCGGGCTTTGTTACTTCTTATTTGAAAGGCAGAGGGAATGTCTCTGTAAATAGAAAAAGACTCAGTATGATTTTGTATGTTGTACAAAACACAAATAGGTTTAGCCTCACAACTGGACAGCAGAACAATGCATCACATGACACTGGGATTACGCTAATAAAATTATCTCCAGTGCCTTTACTAGTGAAATATCTCCCTTTAGCTCTCTCAAGTCACGTGGTGCTTTTTAATTTGACATAATTGATGTGATCTTGTAATAGCAACCTCAGACTTGTGGTAAGAAGAGAGAGATGCTGCTGGCAAAGCTCACATCTGCAGTGTGTGTGTGTTAACGGCACGTGCTATTTTTCCTTCCACTTAAGTTTTCCTTTGAACATCTTCCATGTTTCATGTTATGCCTTCAAAATTGCTCAAGACAGCTGGGCCTGTTGCCTGTTTCATATTAATTAATTTTTGTATTTAGGCCTCTGCTGTTATTAGCGTTTGTTCATTGGTGACTAGCATTATCAAAATATTTGTTTCTCTCTCTTAATAAGCTAAATCCTAAGATTCTGAAGTGCAACCAACACAGTAGTATAGAGCTTCTGAAGGAAATGAAAAGAGAATATTGGAAAAACACCATAGGAAATTGTATTCCCAAAACTACTTATGGAAATAGATATTTATGATAGAATTGAGGGAAAAGAGGACATATTCCAATGAGGAACTTCCTTGACTTGGAAACTGGCAGGTGAGGGTCAGGGAGTTCAGTGAAGGTCAAATAACAGGATGCTGAGTCACTGGTCTATAGGGGAAACCTGGCTTTTGGAGACAGCATGAGAAAGGACCAAGTGCAGATGCATTGGCTTCTCTGATAACAATCCAGTACTCAGGAGCAATGAGATCCCAAAACACCTCCCCTGGGCGACAGGACCATGTCATGGAAACAGCCCAATGCATGGCAGGGCCTTGGCCCTAAGAAGGAGACGCACACCAGAATCAGCCCCCCAATCCTTTTTCCCCAGTGGCCACTTCCACCAGACTATCATCACAGCATCTTGCTCAACCTTGCGCACATGTGGTCCTCTCCCCTAGGACATGTCACCCTAAAAGTTCCTACTATAGACAGGAATAATGACAGACCCAAATAATTATCTGCTCAATAAAAAATGAAATGTGTTTGCAATGAAAAGCTTGTTTTTCATGCTTTGAATGCCAAAGACATACCATCCTGATTCAAGATCTAGTCTTTTCCTTGGGCAAGATACTCTTGAATTAGGAGAAGGGGAAAATGAGAAGATCCACTGGAATAACATGAGCCAACCCAGAAATCAACCCATGAATCAGATAAAAACATAAAAACATCAGTCTTGGCTCTAAAAAGGTACTGGTAGTAAAAACCTCCTGATTTATCATTATCACCGTTCCTTCATCTATAAGCAGGTCATCCACTTTATATGTGCCTTACTGGGGGCAACGTCATGATGTACGGGAGGTATGTTAGAGCTTACAGGAGTCCTTTTTGGACATAATATTTGCATATTAAATACTAATTAGTTTTTAGTATATTTTCTAAGGTTGATTTTATTCTAAAAAAGAGAACACAGAACGCAGACAAGAAGATAGTCACTCATGGAAAATTCTTCATTTTTCTCATTTCTATAGAGACTTGTAACTTTCACCTTTTAAAGAATTCACAGATTTTTGATTCTTTAACAGTACTGAAAAGCTTCATCCACACATGTCATTTCTCCCAGAATAATCATTTTTTTCCTCTTTCTAAGCACTTTTATAAATAGCACTCACACAGACTACATAGGCACTATTATAAATGGAGAAAATAAAGCCAGATCGGTTAACTTCTCTGAGAGCAAAGTGAATTTGAATTCTAGAGTCAAACTCCTAGCTACAACACCAATTAAAGTAGCCAGGGAAGGGCTGCATCCATCAGAAAGAGTTACATCAAAGTACAACATACCAGAAGCAACTGATATATAAGAGCAGCTCCAAATGCAAATAGATTCAATTAAGCAAACATTTATTGATCACCTACCTACCATGCCAGGCTTTGTGCCATTTGCCAGTATCAACAAAAAATAGACTTATTAGAACAGGGGTATTTGGGGGAAGAGAGACTCAATACATTTCATAAAGGGAGGAGAACGATGGGATCCATCAAGCATCCTGGGGGGGTCACAGAGGGAGCAATACAAAGGAGAACTAGAACTATTATTTTGTTGAAAACCTATTTTTCCATGCTTCATCCCTTTGCTTTGGGCTACAGTATAGTTATCAGCACGAGTTGATCAGTACTAATAATATAGGAGAGACATAGTTCAGAATTTCCATCTAACTCACAAGTAATTAAAGGTACTGATAAAAATACAGTGTGTTCGAGCGTTCCTGCTGGTTGTGGCTCAGCTGGCTAAGAACCTGACAAGTATCCATGAGGGTGCAAGTTCAATCCCTGGCCATGCTCAGTGGGTTAAGGATCCGGTGTTGCCACAAGCTACAGCATAGGTCACAGATATGGCTCAGACTTGGCGTTGCTGTGGCTGTGGTATAGGCCTGCAGCTGCAGCTCTGATTTGACCCCTAGATTGGGAGCTTATGCTGTAGGTACAGCCTTAAAAATGAAAGAAAAATACAATGTGCTCTCATATCTAAATTGATATCCGCTGCCTCCCTAGCCTCTCACCCAAAGCATAGCTTCCTTTTCAGGGGCTCTGAAGAGACGTTTTTCCCTCTCAGCATTTTCAGTCAAATTTCGTAGACATTTATCAACTCTGGAGTTTCCAAGTCTAGATGTCTGTCATTTAACCTTCATCCTCCTTGAATTTCCATCCTGATAGGTTTGGATTAAACTACAAACTGATAAATGAGCACTGCTTTGGCAACACAAAAGAGCAGTCATTAAGGAAACCTCTCTGAAGGTATGAATCAAAGCCAGGGATCTTCTGGGTTTCCCCCCACCCCGGCCTCTTGTTCATGGATCGCCTGTAGCAATATATTTTTATTATTTTTATTTATTTCCTTTTTCCACCTTCAGTTTCCAAATGGTTTTCATCATCATTTCCTGCTGGTTTTTCTAAAGGAATAAAACTTCATCCTAACAGCAGTTTGGATGTGTTTATGGCACTAATGTGGCTAGCAAAAGCATTTTATCAATTTGAATGTAATCCAGGACCAGGAAACAGTGGAGGAAAAGGAGAATGAAGGAAGGTTAAGTAACAAGGCCCCTGATGTGAATAGCATGTTTCACTCATAAAGACTTAGAATAATTAGAGAGGAAATTTTTCCCCCTTAGGCAACTGTTCTGCTAAACTGGAGCTTGTAAAAGGGGGCATTCCTTCCATTTATTTAGCTTTAGTTTTCTGATTCTCAAAGCAGCTCTACTAACACATGGTGTTTGGTTTTCTTTTTGGTTCAGGAACCTACACAGTATCTTAATCCTTCTCTGAATTTTTTTCCTCTCCACCAAACCAAAAGAAACCAAACAGCAAAAAAGAAGAGGAGGAAAGAAGAAAAAGAAACTAGGGCTTGCCAAAGGCAACAGTGGGATCAGATGTGACAAGTGAACATCAGAAAAGACTGCCATGGGCCATTGAAGAAAACAGGGCCAAGTGTGTTAAGGTCAAGGTTATGCATGCTCAGTCACTAAGTTTCTCTGTCCACCCCCGAAATAAGCCTTTGGAGTCAAAGGAATGCTTTATTATTTGATTGATATTAGTAGTAATCCAAATGTCAGCTGCTTAAATTTGTTTGAGCTTTCAGGAGTCCCTTATTGTTTAAGATTTTCGCAATACTGGCTTAACTCCCCATTTTATATAATGTGGGACATGCATCACCTCCTGAAGCCTCTGGGAGCTAGAGTGTGGAGGTGTGGGGGGGGCTTCCATTCACCCCATTCAGGAGAGGGATCAAGATGGTGGAGGGATAAGACGGGACGCTCAGCTTTTCCCACAAACATATTTAAAAAACTGTTAGTTCTCACTTCTACTTCCCCTGAATTCTCAGGCCAGCTACTCCTGCTGGCCCTTTGCCCAGCTAGCCCTTGTTCCCAAAGTCTTGCTAACACATAACCATGTATAGCAAACCTTCTCCCAATCTGGGGAGCAGCAGAAGAGAATAATAAAGCCTTGTTCATGGGACTGTTGAAAGAGAGGACATAGCTTAAAACTCCAGCTACAAGAGGGCTCAGAAACAGTCATCAGTGGTGATGTACAGAGCTTCTTCTTCTTCTTTCTTTTTTTTTTTTTTTTTGCTTTTATTAGGGTATAGTTAATTTACAGTGTTGTGTCAATTTCTGCTATACGGTAGTGACCCAGTATATATATGTGTGTACATATATGTATATATAAATATATACATTCTTTTTCTCACATTATCCTCCAACATGGTCTAACCCAAGAGACTGGATCTAGTTCTCTGTGCTACACAGTAGGACCTCACTGCTTATACATTCTAAATGTAACAGTTCATATCTACCAACCCCCAACTCCCGTCCATCTCACTTCCTCCTGGCAACCACAAGTCTGTCCTCTATGTCCTTGAGTCTGTTTCTGTTTTGTAGATAGATTTATTTTGCCTTTTTGTTGTTGTTGTTGTTGTTTTGCCTTCTAGGAATACACCTGTGGCATACAGACGTTCCCAGGCTAGGGGTCAAGCTACAGCTACTAGTCTACACCACAGCACAGCAATACAGGATCCAAGCCATGTCTTTGACCTACACCACAGCTCATGGTAATGCCACATCCCCTACCCACTGAATGAGGCCAGGGAGCATGGCCAGTGATCAAAAGCACATACTCATGTATACTAGTCAGATTCATTTCCCCTGCACCTAAGCTGGCTGCGGCAATGACAGCCAAGGTCCCCTTCACAACATTAACAAATAAGTAAAGAAAGGAGGATGATATGTGCTGGGAATGAGGGGGCACTTGTTCAGCAAACACTTATCAACCATGTGCTACATTCTAGTTATCACCACGCTAGACCCAGGGTCTTATGCAAGTAATGTAAGCAAGTAAACAAATGAGCCCCATAACCAAAGACAGTACCACAAAATCAATCACTAAAGAGATAAACACTGAAAAGACTCTCATCCTCTGAAGAATTCCTCCTAGCCTTAGATTTAGGGTTCCTGACAGCCTGAATTCCTTCACAGAACTCAGGTCACAGGTTGACAGTGGCAACAGAGGGTTAAGGATAAAAGAGCCAGTGCCACAGGACAGGCAAATGGTTGCGGTGTGTGAAGTCGGACCTCCACCACTGAACAGGAAACTGTCACTGGCACAGGGAGAAAGAGAATTACAAAGAATTCATAAAAGTCAGTGCTTCCCTAAGGCAGAGGATCCCACTGTCCCAGGAAGCTCTCGGTCATACATGAAAAGGCCCAGCACTGCAGGCCGTGGTGGCTGGCTCCCTGAGATAGCGCCCTCCAGACCATTTAACATCAGCAAGCAATCCTGCACTTCAACAGCCCAAAGAAATAAGGAACTCATATCTGATTGCTGAGCATCCCGTACACAGGCTCCAAGTTCACTGCTGATAGCGAAGAGCAGATGCTCTTACAATGATCCGGTGGGGGTTTTATTTGCCCTCCAAGCCCAACACATCTGAGATACATCCATCACCTGCTTTCACTGAAAAGCAAAAAGAGGTGAATGAAACCACAGGCCTGGTCACGAGGGTCACTCACTATTCCTGAAATAAATACTTATTAGGACGAATACACAGTAAATCATCAAAACTATACCAAAAGCCTGAGAGAAAGAAAAACTATGTTATTACAAAGATTAATTCTAGAGTCCTAATGAACTCTATTTTTCTTCTCCAAGGAAAGACGCAGCTTCACAAATGAAATTCTCATTGGGAGTGAGAATTAAGCCTCATTACTGAATCAGACATCTGGAATGATACTGAACAACAGAATACGGGTACCTGGGGGAAAATACAGACTGATACAAATGTCATGAGAATCGCGTGCTGGGCAAAATTTACAGTCCCTGAAATCAGACACAGGATCCAAATTCCAGCTCAGTCACCTTTTTTGTGCGACTTTGGATGGGTTACCCAAGCTTTATAATCTTCAGTTTCCTCATCAGGAAGATGACTATAACAACATCAACCTCTGAATTTTATAAGATTTAAATGAGATAATGTACCAAATGCCTGGTTTAGAACAGAAACCTGAAATCATTGGAAAACTTTCTTCTGAATCCCAAGACCCTAGCCCAGCCAACACAAGTTCACAGGTTTTAAAGACATGATTTAAAGACACATTTAATTATTCTATGAAACTTTTTCTAGAATATTGCCTTTATTTCATATGGAAGTTCCCAGGCTAGGGGTTGAATCAGAGCTGCAGCTTCCAGCCTACACCAGAGCCACAGTAACACTGGATCTGAGCTGTATCTGTGACCTATGCCACAGCTCACAGCATCACTGGATCCTTAACCCACTGATCAGGGATTGAACCCACATTCTCACAGACATTATGTTGGATTCTTAACCTGCTGAACCACAACGTGAACTCCTCTGGAATATTCTCAAATTTTTAATAGACATTTATGTTTTCTAGTCTGCAGCTGCATCTTTCTTAACTATCAAAAACTATCTTCAAGTTACCCTCCAAAACATATTATTTCCTTTCCCCCCACTACCCAGCTTCTTCTGAGGGTTGCATTTGGGTCAGACTGTATTTTTCAATACCATCAAGAAAATGGGTTAGAGGCCCTTTCATCCTGTACTAGACCGCGAAGAAAACCAACTCTAAGATGATTTCTGCCCATGATTCAGGATCTGATGCAGCCTTGGACTCTCCCTTTGGTTTCAGAGAGGACTCCTTCTGGGGAGCAACACCTGACCCCTGCAGGAACAACCCAGCCTGTGCACAGAGAATTAAGGTATGCAATGTTGCTACCCAATCTGTTTTCCCCTTTTCTGTTTCACTGAACAAAGTAGAACTGGCCCCTATTTCTCCTGGTTTGGAACTTTCTGGTGTTGCGTGCAGTAGACGTCTGTGCACTAGCTCGCCCAACGCCCCCTTTAACCGCCCTTCTTACCAACACCACACAGAAGAGCAGATTTACACCACTTCCTGCCTTCACTTCTGCCTTCCTGCCATTCTTCCTTCTTGCCCTCCCTCCTCATTCTTCTGCCCTCTGTCTTTCAATCAGAAAGAGAAAAGCTACAGGATGTGAGAATCAAGCTATTCTACAGTCGCCACAGGAAACCATTGTACAGGTAAGTAGGCCTGTGCCAGTAGGTGACAGAGCCGGTCCCTACATTCAGTTCAACAATTATAGAATGCCTATCATGTGCCAGGCCCCATGCTGTGTGCCAGGAACGCAAAGATAATTTGACACATGGTCCCTGTCCCCATGGAGTTGTCTAGATCAGTGGAAAAAAATAACCTAGTGAACTACGTAACTCTATTATTTACAATAATATGACAGTGCATTGCTCTGTGATGCAGGATATAATAGGGCTACGTAGTAGGTGCTTTGGGTGGCGAAGGTTTCATTTTGCCGGGGGAAGGTCAGCAGGCAAAGCTATCCTTCATTCAGGATTTTATCCTCTCACGGAGAAAAGTTGTAGAAACCTCCTAAACCCCTTCCAGAGGTTTTCTCACCTCACTGTAATCATCCTCCATGGTGCCACCAGAACCATCTTTGTAAAACACGATTTAAGCCACACCCTTAACATCAGTTAAGGGCTTGCCATCAGCCTCAGATCAAACTCCAGACAGCTTGGCCACTGGCGTTCAGGACGCACACTCCTCTGCTCATGCTTCACAGCCCTCTCTCCACGACTGCTGCTCCCCTATTCCATGCTTCCTCCCATCTTCACACTTTGGCACAAGTGAATTCTTCTTACAGAAGGTTCCACATCCCCTCCATCCCCCATCCCTTCTATACCTGGTGAAATTCCACTTGTTCTTTGAAATTGACCTGAAACACTAGCTTTGCTGGGAACCTTCTCTGACACCTACCCACTTAACGCCCCACCCAGGGAACCCGTGCCTCTGACACAAGATGTCAGATGGCTCCAGAAATACCCTTTCTGAACACTACTAGCATCCCAGTCAGGGTGCAGACAGCCAACTGCACATTCAGGTTGGGTCATTAGAGAAGAGCTTTAGCAATAGACTAGCTCCAAAGGAGGGGCAACAGAAAGCCTAATGGACCCTGCAGTACATGCTGCAGGCAGGGGGCTGAGGGCATCTCTAGGTCTGAAAGGACAAGGAGCCAGCCAAGGAGGAGACGACCACCTGACAGAGGCTGCCAATGCTGCATGTCTGCCACAGACACACCAGGTGGGAGCCAAGGAAACCGATACTCCCCGAGACTCCATCTTTGCTCTGCTCCTTCCCTCTGTCTGTCCAGTGCTGCCCACTGACCAAACCCAAGAGCAAGGGAGCCCACTGGCCTCTCACCTGTCAGCCTCCTGGGGTAGAGAGCAAGTCTTAGAAGGGAGACCTAGAAAAGCCATCTCACTTCCTCTGTTCCCCTGGGAGCTGGTGGGAGGAAGGGGCAGGGGGAGGAGGGCACCTGACACAGGGAGGCTTCTGAGACGTCAGTGGAAATCTACCCCGGAGCTTATAAAGATGGTTTTATGGTCACAATGAACAAGCTAGCTATTTACCACTGGTATCTCCTCTCCTTAGTTCTGGAAGCAGATGTGTGGCTGCCATCTCGAAATACTGAAGGAGGGTCTGAGAAAATCACAGACATACCAGCCTTCATGCCACTGAGGTGTTAAACCTACGGCTGCCTACTTCCAGACATTCTGTTATGAGAGAAATACACAAGTCTATTTAAGCCACTGGTAATGGTGATTTTAGTACCTGGGAAGGAAAGCATCCCTAAATGGCATGGCTGCCTTGTGTGGGGTTCGTAGAGCAGGTCCCACAGGAATTCTCTGAGTAGGCATGTCCCCGCCCTACAATTTGAGTTCCACGGGGTCAAGGCTGACTTACAGCAGGCAACTAACTGCTGCTTGAGAAGTGCTAAGTGAATTGCTGATAGAGAATCCAAGCACAACTGGATGCCATCTTGCCATCCTTTCAAGCTTGGTTTTTGTCCCTTGCTCCATTTTTCCCTGAGGAATTCCCTCTTAAATGTCTTCCTCCCCATGTTTTCTCACCTTCCCTTTGCCCTCGACTGTCTATCATACATCAAGCAGACTTGAATTGCATAAATTGTTTGTGTTCCATTTAATACCTGTTTTTAAAAATGGTTCTCACTCTAAAAGAGATGGGCTGATTAATGTACTCCAAATATCTTGCACTACGCAGCCAATTCCTTTCTCCTCGTTCAGTTCATAATGTATAACCCTTCTTTCTTCAAATGTGCATGAAAGGATCCGTTTCCCACCAGCATTATTTGTAACTGCAGAGCTTGAGGTGGTACTGGATGTCAAAAATGAAAAATGGCTAAATTCAAAATTGCTTCTCCCTTTGTTTTAAAGGTGACCTGCAAAGAGGTTTTTTTTTTTTTTAATGAACTAATTGTAGGATTATATGCTGAATGCCCCAAATGCAGAGAGTGAGAGAAGAACACTCAGCACATACCTGCTACAAAATATTGAATTGTGGTATTGTCTCAGAGCTTCTGCAAGCCCAGACTGCTGACGCACACACTCCCCACAGCCCCACCAAAGAGAGTGACTCAGATGCAGCTAAGTTTCTGAATTGGAGTAATGAGGCCTGCAGGACAATGATGAGCTGGGCCAGACATGGCCAGGCAGTTTGGTTACCTGCTAAATGACCTTGGCCAAGCTGTCTTATTAGCACAGCAGTTCGGCATCCCCTCCTCCCCCAAAAGGCCAGAAGCCCTTTCCCTTCACGCCCTCCCACTGAGAAACTGATGTCATGACTCCATGTTGGACTCATGCCTTTCGTTAAAAGAGGCGGGAGTTCCCATTGTGACTTAGCAGTAACGAACCTGACTAGTACCCATGAGGACACAGGTTCGATCCCTGGCCTCATTCAGTGGGTTAAGCAACTAGCATTGCCATGAGCTGCAGTGCAGATCACAGACGCAGCTCTGATCCTGCATTGCTGTGGCTGTGGTCTAGGCTGGTAGCTGTAGTGCCAATTGGACCCCTAGCCTAGGAATTTCCATATGCCAAGGGTGGGCCCTAAAAAAGACAATAAAAAATAAAAAGAGGCGGTCAGAGCTGCAAGTTATTCTTAACACATGCCTTTTGTTTGAATGGAAAAATCTGGGGGGAAAAAACAAAGGCAGTGAACCTATTCCTATTTCCCTATTTCACATGCCCTGCTCCCTCCAATCCCCAGCATAGCCTGAGACCAGGCTGTCATTGGGAACATCTCTATTCTTGTCCTTCACAGAGACAGAAAGACAGCCCCTCTGAGTGACTTGGGCACTTCAGGGATCAGTAACATTTGTCAGATCATCTACAACTCTATCCAGGAACAAAATGATGCCAAATAAGGAGTGGGAGTGCAATGCAGTGTGAGAGAAATCACAGAGAGGACCCCCTCCTACCCAAAGACAGTGCCCTGTCACTGACTTGAAATTGCACCTTTAGCAGGAATTTATTCTTATTATTTACTTTCTCTCCAGTTACCTGTCACGTGTTCAAATGCATATAACCCTTCAAGGGCAACACATTAAAATATTCATTGTCCACTCTTACACCTAAGAGCAAGCTGTTCTAGTCACATTCCAACAAGGTGGCTACATGAGTGGGTAGCAATGTTGCTACAGAAACAAAAGAAATGAGGAAAGCAGGGCAAGCTGCACTGAACACAAAGGGACCAAAATGATGGATTTCTGGCATTGGTCAATGACCCATTCATTCCTTCGCCAAATAGTCATTAGGTGTCTGTTCTGTCATGGACTGGGCTCAGAGTGGGTGACACACTAGGAAGCGAGTTTCTAATCACTGAGAAGACTGAGATCACGCAAGACCAATTTGGCCCACTTGGCAGAGTCCCTCTCTCAAGCCAACACTCCTGACTGATTATCTCTGTGGGAGGAGGACAGCCCTGGCTTCCACACCAGGAGTTGCAAGATACCCAAGCTGACCTCTTGAGAAGCAGGCAACACCCTGACGCTCTGAACACAACTCCTCTCTCCTCCCACCTCCCAAACCCGGTTGTTTCCGGAGACCCTGAAGAGTCCGAGCATCCTTTTCATAAAGCAGTGTTTCTGTCCTTTACCTGCGGACATGGCAGCAGGGTGGGGCTGACAAAGACACTGACGAGGGAACACCACTCATCAGGAAAAATATCAGGGTTAAATCGCAACATGTGCTGCAAAGTGAATTTATCAGCACTCCCCCGACACACAGTCTAATAAACAACCTGGGGGACCATGCTAAACGATCCTGCGGCAACTCCATCTTCACCCTTTGAATTCTCTGTGAGCCCCTGAACTTGACATAGACTCCCAGGGACTCAATTCCATCCTGCCCTCCTTGGTCCCTCCCCTGTGGCTTGCTAGACCCAGGGCTCTTTCAGACTCTATTTCATTCAAGCATTGAATCTCCAGATGGGAAATGTTGGTATTTGGGGTTCTTTTTTGGTTTTGTTTTCCTCTCAAGTAACAGAAACAGAAGCCCATATTTGGCCCTCAAATGAAACTACTTGGGTCTTGTCATGTGCACACAGGGAAACCAGCCACTTCCAGAGATGAAAGCATCAGCAACTTGCACCTCTGAATTCGAAAATGCTAAGCTGGTACCTTTGTGTCTAATGAGCACACAACACTGAACTCTGTGCCTTGGGAGCTTAAAACAGATTATGCTACTGCTGAGGTCTTACCTGGGCGGAATCCACCTGCAAAATGAACTACAAGCACAAGCCATCCACAGTCAGGTAATTCCCATCAGAAACCTAATGAGAAAATAAGTCAGAAGCCACCAATGGCTTTTGCCCAAAGAAATGAATAATGTGGAGAATCCTTGGCTGTGAGAAGAATAGAAGAAATTAATTGTTGGAGCTTTCACAGCACGAAGGAAGCCAAGAATTATCCCCTGGATCCGCACTTATAATTTATAACAGCTGCCTCCTTCAGACAGGCCAGAGTGACTCTCGGCAGAGCACAAAGCACAGCTGATCGCAGCAATGAATCTGGAGCCTGGTCAACACTAAGCCACGGCTCAGAAGATGCTTTTCTCTAGCACCTGCAACACCCCGCCTGCTTCCCAGACCACAACCCTCACTCTCCGTGGCTGGCACTAACCTCGCAATGATACAAAGCCCCGCTCACCATACTATTGTCACAATAACTCTTTTAAAATTCCACTGGGTGATGGCTGAAGCACAGTCCATTTACTGATATTTTCCAGCTACTGGATACTAGATTGTCACTGATGCATCATAGGAAGAGCATTTTATGCCCTTTTGGGAATTCTCACTGGATGGTGACAGGAGGGGGCGGGAAACTATCAGGAGGTGCCCTCGAGGTCAATACCTACAAGTTAAGGCATTTAAAAAAGAAGGCAGGCAAACAAATTTAAAAAGTAGGATAGAGGAGAAAAGAACTTAGAGGAAAAGGACCAAAGAAGACTAAGAACTGATATGCAAAAGATACATTAAAAATAAATAACTGGGAGTTATCTCGTGGCTCAGTGAGTTAGGGATCCAGTGTTGTCACAGCAGCAATTTGGGTCTCTACTGCAGCTCAGGTTTAATCCCTGGCCCAGCAACTTCCTTATGCCACAGGTGTGGCCAAAGAATGAGTGAATGAATTAATTAATAAACAAATGTTGTTAACAGGGGAAGCTTACATAAGCAGAGATTTTGAAAGGCATGGTTTCTCCTAAAAATAGGTAAGGGTTGTATAAAGGAGACCATAACCTTTTATGATACCCCTCTAACCACTGACTTGCATGTTCATACCTAAAATTAATGTTTCTATCCAAAAGACAGGCTTTAAAGGCCGCAGGTAGACTGAACTTGTCCACCAAACCTTTTCTACTCACTAATTTAGACTTCAGTGCTGAAAGCCCTGACAAAGAATGGAAATTTACTGAAAGCAAGATTTAAACAGTAAGACCAGGCATGCTAAATGGCAGCTTTTATAAAAAAAAAAAATTCTTTTAAAGACTTGAAATCTTTACACTAAGAGTTCTGAAGAATTGGGCTGCAGTTTAGTCGTGGGTTCTTAGCAAAGAGAAACGGAAGGGCCTCATTACAGAAAGGTCCAATTCTTGCGTCAAGGTCCCCTGAAGAAGCCAACACACTGTGATGATCTCACATCTGACTGTAATTCCAAAATTAACCAATTACTCATTTTGCTTAAAGGGCCAGCTACCCTTAAAGTTGACGTCCCTAAAACAGATGAGATACAAAGTTTCATCAGTCATTTACACCTTTCTAAGAATTCATTAGGTCCTTTTATAGGAACAAGCACTAAGAAGGGAAAGGATATGTGTGGTCAATGGCTTCCTGGAGATGGGGACAGGGGTACATTTGCAGAGTGAAACAGGCTATTCCTCCAAGGGCATCATGTCCTTCCTGAGGCTACTGGTATTAACCTAAAGATTGAGACATTTTAAAAGGATGTAGGTCATATTTCAGTGATCTTTCAGCCCATCAAAACCAAGGTGGCAGGTGAGAGGATGCTACACAGAACGACCAACTTTCCCAGCACTGGTGACCACGTACCCCAGATAACCTCCCTGTTTGCTCCTGTATTGATCACATCTTAATACCGCATTCAGGAAGAGGATTCCAACTGGGCAGGACATTGGGAACTTAGAGATACAAATATAAATGCACACAGAGATATAAAGACACATATGTAAACCGCCTACGTGATGCTGGTGAATAACTGAAAGACATACCCAACTTGACCCCAATGAGAACTTATGGTCTGTTTCTGCTGTTGTTAATATTTATTCTTCCTACAGCCATTTCCTTATCAAATGTACTAGCAATGGAACCAGACATTCTCGTCTAACCCTCTCAGCTCAATCTTTTTTCCTTGTACTCAAGAAGACATGTAACCCCATAACCCATAGGCCCATTGCCTTCACCATAGTTACTAGACACAGGAATGGGACGTAGCCTTAGAGACCACCTCCAGGGTTGGATGGACTAGCGAAGCAGGGATTGTGCAGGATTCACCCAACAGTGACACCATGTGGCATCAAGAGAAATGGCAATGGCAGGGTGGCAGGACAGACCTTATGGCATTGGGAGGGTGGGTGTCCAATGAAGACCAAGACTTCCTTGCTCTGAACTGAGCCAGCCCCTATGGCCCTTGTACAGATTCACAGGAGAGTGAGATGCTGGACTTCCCACAGTTGATAAAAGAATGGCCTCCAGCATGAACTGGAAAGGTTATAGTCTCACCCTCAAATTCACAGAAGAATCTTTTCTACTTTCTGAAAGGGACATGAGATCAGTGGAACAACCCAGGAAGTGACAAAAAATTTTCAGAGCAAAGAAAAACAAAACAGTGCCTTCCGAATATTCTATCAAGCCTCCTCCCAAGCCTGGACCCTATTCTTCAAACACCTTTCCCAGTATCACTCCCACCTTCAGTCCCCACCTTATTCCCTGTTCCCCACTCACACTTCATCACTTCCTCCTGCTAAAACATTAACTGCTAATTAAAGTATCAAACTGATAGTAATGACTTCACATGAACACACCTGGGAGCATGAGCATTTTTTTTTAATGACTTAGAAAGGCTTCCCTCCCATTGATACCTCTCAGGGGGCTGTCCTGTGAGCATTGGCTTTCTTTCATTCCAGCTATGTAAGGAATGGGATGAATAAAGGCTTGGCATTCCATCTCTGAACAACACCATCTTCTGCATGAAAGGAATCTAGCCCCAGGATGCCTCATGATGCACTGTGCCTAGATCTTTTAAATGTAAATTGTTTAGAATTATGTTTTTACTTAATTGGCTGTTGTGGTATCCTCTATTTAGGAATTTTTCAAATGGATAAAACCAGGGTCTCCAATCAACAAATGAATTGCCCAGGAGAGCTCAAAGCCTTACAGAGAGACCACTCCATCAGTGTCTAGGACCAAACAAGAGTCTGACAAGGGTCTCACTCTGCAATTCGCTTGGAGAGAGGGGAGAACATTATTGATTAGAACAGAACCCACACTTTCCTATCAAAGAAAGCAACTGAATCCCCCTAACTCAGGATAGAAGATGATTTCAGAGAAATTAGGAGCAGCTCTTCTTCCTGAAAACTATCCAGATTTTTCCTTTAATACCCAACACTTTAATCACTCCACCCACCAGATGCTCCAAGGAAGAGTCTGATTTGTCTTCCCTTAGTAGAGATTCATTCAGTGTTTGTTGAGTGAATACATAAATGACATCAAATAAATGGGGGGAAAAAAGAATGGCTGTAGTTCTAATAACTAGTAGTGGGGGGAAAAAAACTGTTCACCAATTTAATCTTCAAAGTACACCAATTATAATATGTCAAATTTACCAGACAATTGTGATAAGGACATACAAACTTGGTCAAGGGGCTATGGCCTTGCAACACTGTGATGAGAAAGATAACTGCATAATTTGAGAAATAATCGTTACTATGCAAGTGTTTACAGAGACATAAATAACAAATTTCTATTCACTACATTTTAGGATGTTGCAGACTACATGATTCAGCATTGCACAAGTCAGAAGGGTGAATCTGCTTTGCCTGAGAGCTAAAGATGGACTAAGGATACTTTCTCCCACATATAAAATACCCCCCAATGTGTTTGTGCCTGAATTGTGTGTAATGGCTTGAAGTATATCCCCCAAATTTTCTACATTGAGGTCTTAACCCCTGCCCAGTATTTCAGGATATGACCTTATTTGGAAATACGACCACTGCAGATATAATTGGTTAAAATAAGGTCATACAGGAGTAGAGTGAGCCCCTAATCCAATCTGCTGGGTGTCCTCATAAAAAATGGAAATTTGGATACAGACACATACCCTGGGAGAACACCACAGAAGACCCAGGCAGAGATCAAGGTGATGCAGCAGAAGCCAGGGAATGCCAAGGTTGCCAAAAACTCCCAGAAGCCAGGTCCAAGGTGTGGAGCAAACTTTCCCTCAAAGCCCTAAATAGGAATCAACCCTGATTACATCTTGATCTCAGACTTCAAGCCTGAAAATACGTTTCTGCTGTTTTATGCCCCTCAATTCCTGGCTCTTAGTTACAGAAGCCTCAGAAAATTAAGGCACTGAGCAACCCGTCACCCTTTGCCTAACTCTCTTCTCTCACCTCCCCCACCTCTCAGTGAAATGGTCCCAGGGAGGTAAGAGGAGCCCCCAGAATGTCAGCCTGAGCATCTAAGGCTATCACACAATCAAGCTCCATTCTCCCAAGGAGGGCCAAGGGCCCACCCTGTTGTATTTCCTGTGAGCTTCTTTAAGAGACCTCAGAACATTTACTACAATCACTCCTGCTTCAAGCTCTGCCATGTTTTCTTGGAGTTTAACCAGCTGGCACCTTCAACACAAGCACTAGCACCTGTCTACAGAGGTGGTCTCATTTTACTGTTTCTGGACTTGAAGAACTAACAGTCCTTCAGGAAAGTGTAATTGATAAAGCATCCAAACTTGGATACCTCCTGAAGTGCAAGGGCTGAAGGTGGGATTGTACTTGTGAAAAGAAGGGTGGCAGATGGATCGTGTCCACAGTTGGGCTGGATCAAAGCGTACATTTGAGCTGACATCACTATTCCAGCCACAGGCTAAGCAGATGACCTACATCTTCTTACATAAGACCAAACGTCCCAATGAAAGGTACCCAGCCCTCCAACAAACCTCTCGCCTCATATACCCCCAGTAAAGAAGAACCTACCAGAAAAAGGGCCCTTCAGCCACCTGTCGACTTACTTGACCACATAAGTATCAGTCAGTTATGTAAGTTCATTGAACACTCTGGAGGACCTCTGTGTGCCAGGCATGGTTCGAGGTACAGAGAATACAACAGTGAATAAAAAACAAGCCCCCAGCTCCTTGTAGAACATATTCTAATGGAGAGATAGAATAAGCAAGATGTAGAAATAGAAACAGAATGCGTTAGTGATAGGTGCTTAAAACAAGGAGGAGGAATGGGTAATGCCTAGCAGAAGTTATTTTGAAGAGTTTTGTTTGTTTTGCAATTTTAGGTGGAGTGCTAGAGTAAGGCCTTACTGAGAAGGTGACATTTGAGTCATGAACTGGAGACTGTGAGGGAGGAAGCCACTAGGATACCTGGAGGAGGAACCTTTCAGGCCAAGGAAACAAAGGCAAAAGGTCTGGTGGATGTCAAAAGAGTAACACTATGCAAATGCAAATTAACAGTGTTATTAGAGAGTGAGGTAAAAAGTCTCCATTCAGTAAAACTTTTCAGTTCAGAGAAAATAGAAAAAGAAAATAGTTTAACACCCACTAAACACATGACATTGTTCTTTTGCTCATTCTGCACAAGTATCTTAGCCCTCCAGAATCAGCACAAGGAGTTCCTGTGTGGCTCAGTGGTAATGAACCCAGCTAGTAGCCATGAGGACATGGGTTTGATCCCTGGCCCCACTCAGTGGGTTAAGGATCCAGCATTGCTGTGAGCTGTGGTGTAGGTCACAGATGCAGTTTGGATCTTGCATGGCTATGGCTGTGGCTGTGGTGTAGGCCGGAAGCAATAGCTCTGATTAGACCCTAGCCTGGAAACTTCCATATGCCCAGGGTGTGGCCCTAAAAAGATAAAGCAAACAAACACAAATATCCAAATTACACAGTTTCTGAGTAATCTTAGTAGTAGGGTTGTTTGTTATCAGAGTAAATGTCAGCCTGACTGATACTGATACAAGTGTGCAGAGAAAGACAAAAATGGTGCTTGTTTCAGTAGAAAGAGTTAAAGAAAATAGGGTTTCTTTTCCAAGTTACAAAAATGAACCAAACTTTGACTCCCTGTAAATATATCAAGTGAACTTACTCTGAAGTATTCTTGATTATAGATATAGAGCTGAAGGGTGGATTTCAAATCAAGGCAAAGTACACACACAGAAACAACAAGAAAACAAATAAAAGCACCATGTAACAGTCAGACCAGCTCAATACTCGCTCTCTGCCAGAGATGCTGCAGAAGGGTTGCCAGCACCATGACCTTAGAGCAAAGTCCTTCTTTACTGTAAGATTCAGAATTCCCAAATTAGCCCATCCTCCTTAGCAGTTCTCATGATCTATTATCTCCAGCTTTGCAGTTAAAATCCACCCACATTCAGTCCATGGTGGCAGGATTAGTGGGTCTGCTTTCATTTAATTCCCTGTTTAACTCTTGGCTGTCATCAGGTTTCATTTGATAACTGAAAAAAGAAAAAAAAGTGTTGTGTTTGTCTCATCTTAGGCAGTTATCAGCGTGTAGCCTTAACAGACAGATCAAAGACAGATATTAGAGAGTGTAGATTAACAGCATTCAGTTGTGGCCAAGGACTCCCAACCACATTCATTTTTAAAGTACATTTATAACTCTCATGGGACAAATCGTCCTGACCAATCTCTAATAAACAGGAGATGAGGACATCTTCAGTGTATGTTAATAGTACAAATGAGCTTCTTCTCCTATCAGGGGAGAAAGTGCACATCCCTTTGTGAGAACTCTGCCCTGTCCTTTTGCTTTACATGAAGGTATGGTTATGATGGTGCAAACAATGGACTTCACCAGTTGCTTCAGCTGATTAAGAAATGCTTCTTTAATAAAAAAACAAAAAGATCTTAATAGACCACACTCATCAAATGATCATGCATTTACTCATTTACTGCCCAAGCCAAAGCAAAATTCACCTGTCCCTTCAAAGACGTTAGGTTTATCCATCTCCTTGACCACATTTTCATACATTAGATTTTCAAGCAGACACTGGTCCTGTACATGGTAGGCCCTCAATCAACGTGAAACAACAATATCTGCACACCTCTTAGGGAGCTCCACAATATTAAAAGTTTTTCATTACTTTCCTCGCATTCTCTCTTCCATTCCACAAAGCCTACCCTATGGGTGTATTTCTTTGCTCCCCTCAAAACGTCTTTATGCCATATCCTTCTATTCTTGGACTGAAATTCATCTGTGTTTATTCCTCAAGCTCTTGCACTTAGATATTTTATTACAACTTCTTCATACCCTTTCCCATTCCCAAACCTAATCCTTTTCTTCTTTACCCTGAGGGCCTCTGCCAATATAACTTCAGGTGAAGCAAATGAAAACAGTAGCTTTTGCCCCAGGCTTCAGGCTTCCTCCACCAAAATTAAAACATAAAAACATTACATGGATATTAATATTATATTCCCTGCCCTGAAAACCTTTTATAACATTCCACGGTCTGTCAGTCAACGATGTTTGTTGACTGTCCACTCTGAAAAGTTAGTCGGTGCCCTTCAGAGGAGAGACAAAGGAAGAAAGTCCTTTTTTTTTTTTTTAGCATTAGCCTTTTTTTTTTAACTAGTCAAAGTTCCATATTCTACATTTCTCTCTACTTGGATTCCTCTACCCTAGCATCTACCCACCACTCACACAACTATTGGAGCAACACTTGCCCTGTTTTGTCCCTCTCAGGCACCCATTCTTTTGGTTTCCCAGAGAACTCTTCACAGTACCTGTCAATTATCCAATCCATAATCAGCTACACTCCATTAAATCCAAAGAAGATCATAAAAGAGGTGGTGAACCAAAGTCTGTGAACCCCATTGATGTGCTTGGAGTTGCTGTAAATACTTCACCCTCCATACATCATGTATTCCTTGAGAGCCACTCTGCAAGGCAACAAATGTTCCCAACCTATAGAGCTTCTAAGGCAGCATCAGAATGGTTAAGTAACTTGCCCTGAGGGTTGTGAAAGTGGCGCACTGGAGAGCAAACACGGAGGTGGCTGATTCAGAAAAATGCCACAGAAAATTAGTAATTAGTATTTTTTTCTTTTTTTTTTTTGCATTTGAGCCAGAGAAAACTGAACATCCCTCTGTGAAAATTCTGAGTGGGGATTAAGAAATAGAGACTTTGCTTCAGACTAGTGCACTCAGAGCACGTGCTTACTGACACCGATCTGGGTGGCAGTAGCAGAAGTCATAGGGTACAAAGAAAAGGGTTTAGGTATAGACATGGGAAAGAGCATGGAAAACCAAAATGGAACGCAAGTTGGCAAGGGCTTGAGGAATAACAGCAGACAGATTTCAGCCAAGAAGCCAAAGGATGTCCTGGTAATTATCTGGTAAGGACAGACCACTTCAAGGTGGATGTTCTTGGGAGGGGCTCCAGGAGCAGTGATAGTAGCTATGGCAACACTGCCCTGGAAGGCAGGTCTTCTCATTCCCACATTACTGCCCATCTTGATGCTTCAAGGTTCAAGGCATCAACCACAGCTACAAATGGCTTCATGAGAGAGAATAGGGTTGAAAGATGTCTGGCGCTTTTGCTATTAAGGCAGTCTCCAGGCAGAAGTGTAATGTCTACTAGCCATATGACTCAAAGTCTATATGGTCCAAGTCAAAGCTACATGTAGCTACCAAATGACATCAGGAATTGGCACCAAAACGGACTAATTTGGAAGATGTTCACACAGCAACTCAAAAATTAGTAGCTCTCACGATCACTGCTCAAACCCTCCACTTCTGCATTTATAAATTGGAGGGGTTGTCCACTCACATGCTGACAGGGACAGGAAGATCACGTGAGTGACTGGCAGCAGAGAATGGCACGACCTTTGGAAAATGGGTGTTAAATAACTTACGTAAAGAGAGGAGCCACTATCTAGGGAAGACAGCAGTCAACAAATGAGAACAGATGTCCCACGTCGCCAGATTTTCCCATCCTTCCAGAGAATCTGGAAGTATACAGCTGAAGAGTATTCACTGGAGCTTTTAACTTGACAACTAATGCAACATTCTTAATAGTCAAAATTGACCTGGGAGCTATTTCAAGTGGCCCACAGGCTACAAATGTGGACCATTTGCAAAGCTCTCCTTCACCCTGAATTGTCTTGGTTGGTTCATTTAGTCCAATCTCTTTGTTCTCAATACAAGGAGTTCCATCCCCTGAACTGCAGTCAGGTACTCATGACCTGTGTAAAGCCAAAGAAGCTCCTGCCAGCCTTAAGATGTGCCCTTTCCCCTTCCTGCATCTCATTTGTCAGTGTTGAGTTGTCCTCACTTGGGCAGTTCAAGTACATCCATAAGCTCTCTTCCTCCCATGATTTGAAACTCCTCCAGTTCAGTTTGTTGGCAGAAGCACCTGATGTTTGTGACACCTCTTTTGGGTGACCACTTAAACTCCTGTAGCTACCAAATAAAAACATGTGATTTACTAGGTACCCTTCGCCAAGGCAGTTGCTATATATCCTGCCATCCAGGCCACCTCCCCAGGTACACAGTGTTGTGCAGTGATGACCAGTACATTGTCTGAGTCTGTCTGTTTAAATCCAATTCCTTGACTTATGAGCTGTATGACTTTGAACAAGTTACTCTTCTTCTCTGTGCCTCAATAGCATCAACTATAAAAAGATGATTAAAGGAGTTCTCATTGTGGCTCAGCAGTATGAGTAGTATCCGTGAGGAAGTGGGTTTGATCCCTGGCCCTGTTCAGTGAGTTAAGGATCCAGCATTGCCATGAGCTGTGGTATAGGTCACAGACATGACTCAGATCTGGCATAGCTGTGGATGTGGCATAGGCCAGCAGCTATAGCCCCAGTTTAACCTCTATCCTGAGAACTTCCATATGCTGCACTTGCAGAGAGAGAGAGAGAGAGGAGAGAGGAGAGAGAGAGAGAGAGAGAGAGAAAGAAATGATTATAACCATACCTACACCAAAAGTGGGGGTTAAGGATTAAGATATTACATATATAGAACCCACAAAATGGTGCCTCCATATAACATGTCTAATATGGGTTCGCTGGTGTTATAATCCAAGAGAACTAAGTGGCATGATTAGTATAGGTACCACCAAAATGGGATGCAGATGAACAGAGAGGCAGAATTCAATGACAACACAAAGGTTCTGAGCTGCCTGACTGAATCGTACTATCACCCACCCTCAATCACTCACACCTCCCCACAAGGTCATAGAAAAGAAAGAAATGCACAAAGGACAAAGCGAGGTAGCACGGTATACTGGCTAGGCTGCAGTTATCAGGCCACTAAGGCTGAAGTGGGTCTGGCCCGGGGCTCAGGCTGGGGTCCCAGCAGGGACCTCTGGAGAAGGAGGCTGTGATAGGGATAGAGGAGGATAGTTACACAGGTAGTTGTGGAAGTCCCAGTAATGGACCATAGATAAAGAGGGAAACCTAGAAGACTTTGGGAGATGATTGTAAGTAAATAATTGCTCAAGGGCCATCAGAATAGGCAGGCTTGCTTGACTAGTGGAGGCACGGGATAAGCCCCAGATCATTGGGTGGGGGATGGGGTGAGGCCTGCATTCAGGTTCAGGCCAAGGGCAGGAGTTTAAGGACCACCCTTCTGCTGATTTGAATAAGCACCAAGACAGTCCTAGTTTGACTTGTGTCAAATACTCTCTTACGGGATACCAAGGAGGAACTATTACTGGAAGAAAGAGGAAGAGGCAGTCTTTATTCACCCCCACTTCCCTTGGATTATAAAACTGTAGCCCACCTAAGCCTTGGGG
This sequence comes from Catagonus wagneri, assembly GCA_004024745.2. Classification (NCBI taxonomy): domain Eukaryota; kingdom Metazoa; phylum Chordata; class Mammalia; order Artiodactyla; family Tayassuidae; genus Catagonus; species Catagonus wagneri. Next base: position 1,713,541 of record PVHT020000021.1, read on the forward strand.
CAGAGCCTCCTTGCCTGCCCACTGCATCTCTCACAAGCATCCTACCTTAACAAATCTATTTCTTGCCTATCATTTTGTCTCTCGCTGAATTCCTTCTGCGCTGAGGCACAAAGAACCTGAACCTCAGTAAGTCCAGACACCGGGTGAGTGCTTCTGATTTAAAAACGGTGGGTTCAAGTCCCAATCTGCATTTAGGCTGGGTTCGAGTCCTGGTACATGGGTTCAAGTCCCACTGTGACCCAGCCCCTATGTCTACAAGTGGTCTAGAACTCAACTATATCAAAGGCATCTGTGCTTCCTTTCCTCCAAATCAACTTTTTTTTTTCTTTTTTAGGGCTGCACCCATGGCGTATGGAAGTTCCCAGGCTAGGGTTCAGATCGGAGCCACAGCTGCCAACCTATGCCACAGCCACAGCAATGCCAGATCCCTAACCCACTGAGCAAGGCCAGGGCCTCATGGATACTAGTTGGGTTCATTACCACTGAGGCACAACAGGAATTCTTCCAAATCAGCATTTAAACATCTGATGCAGCCTTGGCTAGAGAGCTCAAGGTCCATCCCCTACACACACACACACACACACACACACACACACACACACACACACACTCTCTCTCTCTCTCTCCTAGAGGTCACAGATAAACAAGAGTTCTCCCATTTCCATTGTACAGAAGGGAATTGGTATAAGCAACTAGGTCTGGTCTATTCTGGATGGAGGGCAATTTCCAGAAGGCTTTGGGGAGAAGGGCAAGGAGGGAACAAATATGAGGCCCTCTCATGTCCCCAGGCTCCTAGAGGAAAGAAAACAGCTTCTAAGAGGAGTGCCAAGGCAGTCCCTCCTCTAGAGCTGTGGATACTTCAGTGGCTCAGAATTCGGTCATCACTGTCTCTTCCTCCCTGGAAATGGAGTGAACCTGAGCGCCCCTTGGAGAAGAGGAAAGTGGGGAGGGAGGAGACAGAGAGAGGAACCTTGAGCTTCTGCCACAGGTCAAAACAATAAACACAATAGGAGTGACCCTGACATCTCTGTGGCCTTCAGGTTTCCTTACGTGTAAAGTGAGGACTAGACCAGGGGTAAGTTCCTTTCTGCTTTAACACTCTATCAGCTCCAAGGCCTTGAGCTCAGGGGCCAATTCAAATGTCTGTTCAAGTATAAAACCATATGGCCATAGCCTTGGTCCTTAGAGAAGCCACCACAAACTCAATCACTGAACTTCACCCGCCTAATTATACGCCTCACTCCCTTTTAAGAAGTGCCTTAACTGTACTCCGCTCATGTTCCTTGAAGTACGTCCACCCATGTGGGGTGCTTTCAGAAGTGAAACTCTGAGTTAGGTGGAAAATCACTTCCAAAAACTAGTTCTCTGTGTACCAAAGATGAGGGCATCACACTGGTCAAGGGTACAGGGACTTCAGGTGCTTCTGACTTGCTGAAAACAATTACCACTTATTCTGTAATTCTTCATGCTTGTTCTTAGCTCAAATTCCACCTGGACTTTCAAGAGTTAGCAGAGCATGTAAAAGGGGGTGTTTTTCACCTGCTCAGACATTTTTCAGATGCTTTTTGTAATTGGCTAACTCAAATGTAGCTTTGTTTTACACCCTCCAACATGTTCTGATATTGATGGGAAAAGGAAGTTGACAGAAAAGGGAGATGTTACCTTCATCTGAGCTCTGACATGGAAGGCTGGGGAAGACTTGACGGGGGTTTGGTTTACCAACACAAATACAGCCCTCTAAATGCAAGAGGACACTCAAAGTCTCACAGGCAAAAAAATAGAGCTTCATCTGGGACATAAAAAGGACAGAATCAACAATTCAAATTCAATTTGACAATGCCAGTTTCCAACACAAGAACAGTTTTAGGTTATGCTAAATTCTTCTTCGCAATGAAAAAAAAATTGAGAGCTGGCTGTAATTTCTGACACACCATATTGCAATGCCATTATTTAGAAAACTAAACATATGTATATATAACTTTTCAAACAAAGATGTTGTTGTTGTTGTTTTAAGTGTAAAGTCCACAGCAGTTGTATTTGTTCCAAACACTGGGTCTAATCCAAGGTGGGGGAAAATCACTTTTTCTACCATAGGAGGTCTTACTTCCATGAGCCCTGGAACATGGCTTTTCAAAATTACAGTCTCTCCCTTTGGACCCCAAGGATATTATGAGGATAGAGAGCTTGCTTTGGACCTTCACTAGCTTAAATTATAGCGTTTTAAAGATCAGGGAAGGATTCTGGGATATGCTTAGAGTCAACTCACTTTTCCCTTCCATGTTAAGGACCAAAAATGGGAGCAAATAAAATATATAAAATGGAATGGATGTCAGAGGAACAGTCTAAAGTGTTATTATAAATTACTGTTAATAAGTAACATTTAGTGCATATTTACTGTAAGTCCTTGATCTGAGCACCTTTATGTGTGTTAACTCATTTAACCCATATAACAACTTATTGTACAATAAATGTTATTATACCCATTTTACAGATGAGAAAACTGACAACTAGAGCCATTAATTTTCTTAGTAAGGGAGGAAGCTAAAAGACAAACCTGGAAAATGTGGCCGCACATTTTTTTTTTTTTTAGGGCCACACCCTTGGCATATGGAGGTTCCCAGGCTAGGTGCCAAATCGGAGCTGTAGCCACCAGCCTACTCCACAGCCACAGCAACACCAGATCCTAGCCAGGTCTGCGACCCATGCAACAGTTCAGGGCAACACCTGATCCTTAACCCACTAAGCAAGGCCAGGAATCAAACCCACATCCCCATGGATACTAGTCATGTTCTTTAACCGCTGAGTTACGACAGAACCTCCAGTGCACAGTTTTAAGCATTACATTTTTAAGCTGTGCGCCCACTCGTGCAATGCTAAGACTTTGCTTGAAATATATCATCTCATTTAATCCTCAGAGTACTGTAGATTTCCATATCCTGATGCAGAAACGAGGCAAATATGGATCAAAAAGAGTAAGTCACTAGACAAAAGGCACACAGCAGGCAAATAGAACCAGGATTTGAACCGAGGCCTATCAGATTCCAAAATGTATATGAAATTGTAGGTCACATACCCTCTGTTGGGGGCTAGGAATTCATGGAAAACATAAGATATGGTCCCTGCATGCCCAAAGAGGACACCCTCCCTAGAGAGGAAGACAGAGAAGGAAAAAGATGTCACAGTACCGTGGGATCATCGCAAAGGGCCTCTATTTTGTAACCACTAGACTCAGATCCAAAGAGTTTGACAGCAGTGTCTTATTCATCTTCATAACTGTCCCACTTAATGTTATGTCCCAGATTAGAGCAGATCCATCGTATTTGTTCAGGGGATCTGCTAAAGTGCAAAAGCCATGCCTGGGGATCTATTATCTTCTCTAACACATCTGGGGACAAAAAGGCTTAGAACACACTTTCCCTACAAAGCCAGCCTGAGTTTTTCTAAACAAACTCAGTAGTTTAGAGAGATTAGAACAGTTACTTAAAAACAAAGAGCTCCGAGACAGAATTGGAGATGGAAAGGAAACAATGAGAGGCGAGAAAACAGGGAGGCCTACCAACTCATTTATTGGAACCAAATATTTCATTGTTTCCAAATTTGGTCCTGGAAGTATAAGCAGAAGGAGGGTGCTGTTCTGTGTGAATGAACACTGGGCCTTCTGACTTTCAGGTGTGAGTCACAGGGTGAGAAAGGAGTGAAAAACTTACATATTTGCTTTGGTGATTGATGGTGTGGGAAAAAATCCCATTTTTCACAAATTATGAGCCCTTTTTTACTGCTGGTAATGCACAGAAGATTAAAGTGAAGTCTATATTTCACAAATGGGAGGACCAAGTGATTTAAAACCTTTGTTATAATGACCTACTTTGGAGTGAAGAATCAATTTCTTTTACAGCAAGAATCTGTTAATTTAGGGAAAGGGGGAGAGGCAGGAAGCCCATGGACTGAGCGTAAGAGAAAAGGAGGAAAAAGTGGAGAGAGAGAAAATAGCTTGGGAAGTTGGGTAGTGTTTTTCTCTCTCTGTTCTTATCTAGCAAGCCATTTAGAGGTCATTTTGCATAGCGAGAAGTAGATCACTTTGGATTCCGTTTTTAGTCACAGCTCTGCCCCTCGGGTGCTGTATTGGTTTCCTGCTGCTGCTGCAACAAATTAACACAAATGGAGACGCTTAAAAAACACCAACTATTATCCTACCGTCCCAAGGGTGTGGAGTATGATGCAGGTCTCAGTGGGTTCAAATCAAGTCTCAGCAGAGCTGCATTCCTTCTGGAGGCTCTAGGAAAGAAACCGTTTCCCTCTCTTTTCCCTCTTCTTGGCCTCCTCCCCCCATATTCCTTGACTCATGGCTCCTTTCATCAACAAAGCCAGTGCTGGTCAGTGGTGTCTGTCCCATATCACATCACTTTGACCCTGATTCTTCTTCTGCTTTCCTTGTCTATATTTAACGGCCTTTGTGACTGCGCTGGGCTCACCCAGATAATCCAGGCTAATCTCTCTCTCCTTGGGTCAGCTGATTAGTAACCTTAAACCAATCTGCAAACCTAATTCCCCTTTGCCATGTTATCCAACCAATCAACAGGTCCTAGGGATTAGGACTTAGATATTTTTCTTTTTCTTTTTATGGCCGCACTTGCAGCATATGGAGGTTCCTGGGCTAGAGGTCAAATCGGAGCTGCACTGCAACCTATGCCACAGCAACAGCAACAAAGGATCCAAGCTGTATCTACGACCTACGCCACAGCTTGTAGCAATGCCAGATCCTTAACCCACAGAGTGAGGCCAGTGATTGAACCCCCATCCTCAGAGAGACAACAATAGCTCCTTAACCTGCTGAGCTGCAAGAGAAACTCCAGGACACAGACATCTTTGGGGGGCATTACTTTGACTACCACAGGTGGCCTTGTCAACCCAGCTGCTAACCCTCAGTTTCTTCATCTATCAAATGGGAGTGAACAAAACTACATCATAGGATACCTGCAAAAATTCAATGACGATGCATCTCTAACTCGTCAGCAGGTAAACAGTGCATATCATTACCATTACTAGCTCTTAATGAACTTATGACTACAAAGAAGGCATCAGTGTCTACAAACCCTCTCCGAATGACCCAAGTAGTAATTTAACAGTATATGTGGACAACTCTAAGCTTTTTTCTTCCTTTTTTATTATACAAAGTTCTGGAATGTTGCTAGCAAGCCACCTTCAACATAAGTACATCCACATGCGCCCGCAGCCTGGCATGGGCCTGGCAGGAAATAACAAACTTGGTCCTCCACTTCAGCCAAGGGGCTTTTTCTGCCTTTGCTTTCTCTACTCTCTCGCGTGGAGTCAAGGGGAGCTGTGAAAATGGAAAAGAACTTAAAGTGCTGTCTTAAGTGATTTGGCTTCTCCTGTCACATGAAGCAACAGGATCTCCCCCGGCAGGATCCCCTTCACATGTCAGTTGGTCCAAAGCCCTTCAGTGACCTGCAGGCTAAACAGCAGTGTCTAATGTTGCCAAGGTGGAACGTTCTAAATCGTAGAGGCGAATGCTAAGAGAGTTGCCAAACACAACCACCTTTCTCCTTTCAGTATTACAGTGAAGTGGCTCTCAGGTGTTTTGCCTAATTATTATCCCAACATCATGAGCAAGAGCCCTGTGGTGGAGTTAAGCATCACTGGAAATTCCACCAGGTGCCCACCTAATAACTAGACCCTTTATTTCACTCCACTGGGCCCCGTCAGAAATTTAAGGGCATTGTTCCAAGGAGCTAGCCAGGTGCAAGATGCAGGTGAAGATGAAGACAGAGCTTTTGGAGGGCCAGCCAAGCTACAACTCATCAGGGATCTGAAAGTGAGGGGTATCTCTATGGTTCCCATAAATCTGGTGACCCCTAAGCATAACTTCCTGGTCAGATTATTCTATCATGAACCTGCCCACCAGTCGCTAGCATACACGAGCCCAGGACACCAGGGATCTTAACTCTGCCATGGCTTCTCCTGGCCAGGGGAAACCCTGTTCCTTTAGCCCCAACCACCGAGCCTTTTTGTACAGGGGCAGAGGCCCTCCCATCAAATCACTTCACTGTTTGTTGGGAGAGAAGGAGTGTTTCAGCCATGATCATCTGATTAAACGGAAGAGACCAGGAACTAAAACTACATCTTATTCTGTGACTTTTCCCCACCACACCAGCATGCTCATTCCAAGTAAAGAGGAGGAAGGGGAAGGAGGAAGAGGAGGCAGAGGAGTCAGGTAAGAAAGAGAGGAAGAAGCAGCAGAAGCAATGAAGCTGCTACCACCGCAGAAGATGCTCAGTCCAGCATAATACATAGAACCATATGGGTGCTGCTTGTATTTGGTGTCATTTACCTTTGACAGAAATAAAACTTTGCATGTTTCCATAATTACTGATAGTCTGTTTTCTTGGAGAAAAACTCCAAAATTACCTGCAATCTGCACCTGCCCTCTTACCTATTCTAGAAAGTTCAGGGAAGAGCACCACTCCATAGCACCTGCATCCAGCATCTTGGGAGTCTGAGAACTTCCCAGAGTGGCACGATCAGTAATGGATGAAGGCAAAGCCCTTGAGCCAAACACACACACACACACACACACGCACACGCACACATACACTTTCAGGCAGCTGAGGCTGCACCCAGAAAAGTGAGAGGCAAAGATTCCAGGGCAAGAAGAGGGGCGTTGGCCAACCAGCTGTGCATCAAAAGACAAGTGTCTATCTCCCTCTGATGCACGCATGGAAGAATGGAGCAGCCAGAAAACAACAAACTATCACCATGGCATAACTATGCAATCACTCGGAGGGCTAATGGGGCTCCAAAAAGAACATAGGCGCGCGCGTGCACACACACACACAGAGTCCTGTGAAATACAACTGTATGCTGCCTTATGAATTTTCATACTCCTCTGTAATCCATCACAGCAACTGTTACATCCCAACTCCCATCCATCAGCAGCAGCAGCACCACAGGCAGGCAGGGACCCAGCCCTGAGGGGATTCTCAGTCTTCACTCCTTGAGGTGCCTCCCTGGCCCCTGCAGGCTATCCATTGGGAGCTCACTAAGGAGAAACAAGCCCAGCAGCAGGCGCTGAGTGGCCCCTGCGGCTTGGGGCAGAGGTGGACAAGACCGTATTTTCCAGTTGGTCAGGGAATTCACTGGCATCACCCAGACAAAGCTAGGAACCCAGGGCAAGACTCTGGCAGATTTCCACTAAGAAAAGTCTTGTCTTACTCTGTATGCCTTCTCACACCTGACCTACCCTGGAGACATCCCCGTCCCTGCTTTGACTGTGAAGCCTCCACTTCTTCCATCCAGGAAATGGGTGCTGTTTTTAAGAAATTCCGAATTGATACTTCAGTGGTTCTATCACAATCTTCCCTAGCTTCTCGATCCAAGGGATAGAAGAAACAGCAGGAAAAATGAAACAAGAGAGGGAGGAAAGAAGCAAAGGAGGGAAGACAAAAGAGAACATGACTGGTACCTCCAAACTTAGCAAGTCATTTCATCCTCGCAACAACAACCTAACAGGAGAGGTTTATTTACTCACCTTTGACAGATGGAAAAAAAGAAAAAGACTCAGATGACTTGGTTTGTCTCAGTGGTGTGATGATATTATGCTTTCCTTATTTTCTCAAAAGGGTAGCTAAAGCAAGGACAGGAGGCTGTGGTCACCACATGCCCCATCCAAGAAGAGAGGTTGGACCCACTTCCTCAGTTCGTGTTCAGTGGTGGAGCCCACCACAGCTTTCAGCCTGTACACAGAGCTGGAAGCTTGTGGAGAAGCAGAATGGGTGGGAGAGTCAACAGCCCAACACGGAGGGCTGCAGGATGAGGACAAGGAGGGTCCAGGCCTTGGGTGGAGATTTGCTGAGTCAAAAAAACTCATAAGCCCATCCCAGTGCAGCCACACCAGTAGGGTGCAGTTCAAGGATGCTTAAGAGGGCTGACCACTTCTTCTCTGGTGTCTGGAGCTTTTTTTTTTTTTTTTCCCTCTTGTCTTTTTAGGGCCGCACCTAAATTTGACCAGGTTAGGGGTCAAATTGGAGCTGTAGTCACCAGCCTGCACCACAACCACAGCCACACTGGATCATTTAACCCACTGATCAAGGCCAGGGATCAAACCTGAGTCCTCATGGATACTAGTTGGGTTCATTACCACTGAGCCACAAGAGGAACTCCGGGTGTCGGGAGCTTAACAAACCATGTTTTACCTGCCGCCTCAAGGCCAAACATGCAGAGAACTGTGAAGGCAGTAGGGTTCCAGCTTTTACTCCCTATGTATACATGGCAAGGATGTGTGGGCCTCCCAAAGGCCCAGTACAGGCTGAGAAGGGGACATAGCTTTTTTTTTTTTTTTTTGTCTTTTTGCCTTTTATGTAGAGCCCCACCCATGGCATATGGAGGTTCCCAGGCTAGGGGTCTAACAGAAGCTGTAGCCGCCAGCCCTCGCCACAGCCACAGCAACGCGGGATCCGAGCCGCGTCTGCAACCTACACCACAGCTCACGGCAACGCCAGATCCTTAACCCACTGAGCAAGGCCA